>PVIU01024447.1:0-25523 GCA_004026605.1 Ondatra zibethicus
TGGCACAGGCAAGTTTAATGATCTCCGTTGACTGTGGGGATGACCACTCTTTTACCGAGACACTGCACGGGGCAGAAATATACATAACACACAATCCCCTGTACTTTAGATGGCACTTTTAGATTTTTCAAGTTTAGCATGTACACCAAATGGCAACCACGCCATGGCTATTTGACACTCAATTACAACACATCTGATGTTCATTGAATATTTGCTAATTTCTATTTTGGTGAGGACATCACAAAACTGTGAAGCACAGTCCTTTTCCTACAGGAAAAGTAGGAAAAGGACCTTCAGATCTAAGTAGGAGAGGATTGTGGGAAGGAAAAAGATGGTTTTGATGCAGGCTTAGAGAGCTGTCACAGGTCCTGCCTACACAATTTTAAGAATATTCGTGCTTTACATTTGAGAATGCTATAGTTCGTTTCTTATTTTTGCTCTTACGGAACCTTCAAGTGCTGACAATTTCGTTAACTTTCTCATTGCATTTTATTTGATTCGATTAAATTTTTTCTTAATATAGTGCATGGTATTTGTTAGGTCTCAAACCCAGGACATGTCTCACTGGGTACCCAAGGCTCCTCCCAGCTCTCAGCACCACTCAGTACCAGTGGCTCCTCCCAACACTCCTTACACTCCACCCCCTACACTAAACCTCTCCCTCCTAAAGGATAGGCTTCTGCTTCCTTTCCTCAAGCCTGTGCCCTAAGTAACTCAGCCATTTTGGCTACTCTGCTGTCTTGGCCCAAGCCATCTCTCTTGGTTGGTGGCTCCTCTCCTGTCCTCCCTCTACCTCTCACCTCTCATGATCTGGTATAGTCTGCTGGCCATGTTCTCCTTTATATCTGCAATAAGAATTTTCTCCATACTCTGTAGCTAGTCTTTCTCTGTCCTGCCTGCCAGCTCCCAAATCACAACACAGAGACTTACTATTAATTATGAAAACTCAGCCAATAGCTTAGGCTTGTTTCTAACTAGCTCTTATGATGTAAACTAAGCCATTTCTATCAATCTACCTTTTGTCTTGTGGCTTTATTACCTTTACTCTATACATGCTGTTTCCTCTCCATTTGACTGGCAATTCCTCGAGTCTCTATTCTTCTTCCCAGCTTTTTCTCTGCTCCCCAAATCCTGCCTAGCTATTGGCTGTACAGCTTTTTATTAAACCAATCTGAGTGATGAATCTTCATAGCATACTAAAAGATTATTCCACAGCAATACTTCTCCTTTTATTCCATTTTTTCATTCAGTACTATTTCTTTAATTAAAAATTTTTAAAAATTGGGTATTTTGTTTTATGTGTATGGGTGTTTTGCCTGCATGTATGTATGTATGTGCACCATATGTGGGTCTGGAACCCTCAGAAGTTAGAAGAGAGGCTCAGATCCCCTGGAAGTGGAGTTACAAATGGTTTCAAACCACCAGATAGGTGCTTGGGAACTAACCTAGGTCCCCTACCAACAGGTGCTCATAACTGCTGAGTCCTCTCTCAACCCCTATTTATTTTTTATTTTGTGTATGCATATGTGTGGGTATGTATTTGTGTAAGTACAGTTTATGTGGGTGCATGTGTGTTTATCTATGTGTGGCTCTGTATTCCGAGAGACCAGAGGATGGCGTTGGATGGCTTCAGGGGTCTTCCTCTTTCACTTTGTCTTGTTGCTTTGAGGCAGGGTCTCCCTCAGAACCTGAAGCTCACAGTTTGTTTTTTTCCCCCCATATAGACTGAAAACCGGTAAAGCGCAGTGACCCTCTTGTCCTTACCTCCCTCAGCGCTGGTTTACACGTCTGCACGGAACCACACCTGGCTGGTTATTGCTAGGTCTCACACTCCAAAGGGCAGTGCCTATGTCTAGAAATGGCAGTCTTGGCTCAGCGCACACTGGACTATAGGATTGCTGGTGTATACTTTCAGCATTCCTCAGGAACCTGTGAAACGGGCTTCTGTCTGCCTAGAAGAGCCACTTCCCTGTTCTCTTCCTTTCTCTGGCATCTTGCTCCCTATTGACACATACCAAAGCCAGTGCTAAAGTCCAGACTCCTCAAGTCTGTATTCACTTGTACTTGCTATACATCTTCCAGCCCCCGCTGGCCTCCTGGCCCTTCTTATCTCCTCCTCTCCTCTTCCAATAAACTATGTCTTCTAGATTATAGCTCACTTCCTGCTCTCTTTAGAATGATAATGATTTCCTCCTTACCCCCCTTTCCCTCTCTTGCTATTCTCTGCTAGTCTGACTTCTCTCACAGACAGCCTTGGCCCTGTCCAGTCTGCTTCTTTTTCTCTCTGCTCTGGACTCTTCCAGATACCTCCGGATGTTCTCCCTCTGGTACCTCCAATAAAACCCTTCTCACCAAATCATGGAGTGGACATCTTGGTGATCCCTTTACCGTGCTCTTGCTTATAGTAGTTACACGGAGGTTGTGGTCTGTGCACAAACCACATTCGTGCAACAAGCACTCTTAACTCCAGAGCAATCTCTCCAGTGCCCCTCCTCCTCCCATTTTCTAAGAAGTAAATGAAAACCCTGGAAACTTTATAATCTGAGCATCCAATTTCTCTGTAATCCATATCTCCAATCTAGTTTCTAAGGCTTCCAAGGCGATCACTTTCAACTTGGTCTGTTTCCTTCCATACGGACAACATTTCTCCGTGTCTTTCTTTTAGAGCTCACTGGCTGGTTTTCTTCTATAGAATATGAATTTAATGCTCTCCCGTCACCTTTACCCCACACACTTCCCTTCCTCACATAGCTCTACTTGCCTAGGAGTTTCAGGACCTGTTTAATCAAAGCCGTATCTAGGATTTGGCCTGTTACTCTGTGTATTGGAACCTCATTGTTCCCCAATGATAGCTTTTCGTTTTGTAATGAGCTGTTTCTGTCTTTGCCTCTTTCTTATTTGTACATCTTGGCTTGAAGGGACCTCTTGCTAAATCTCCTGTGTGCGCCAATGTTCTATAAAACACCTCCCAAACTAGACCAGCATTGCTCTTCATTTTAGTTTTTTATTAATTAAGCTTATTCCTAGATAATGTCATACATGTATATAATGCATTCTGTTTATTCTCCTTTATCCCCTCCCATCCCTACCAACTTCCCCCCTCCCTATAGTTCTCTTTCTCAGATTTACATTTCCTTTATTCATTTTATGACATACTGTGCTTAACCAGGGCTGTCTATGTGGTCACAGGTTTGGAGAAAACCATTGGACTACAGTGGGCTCACCAGTGCCTAGCTGACTAGAGGAAATAACTGCCTGTCTCCTGGCAGTTCAGTTATGAGGGCTGGCTTCCGAGCTCCTCCCTCATCCAGCCTGACCACTGATGGGCCACTGTGGTGCAGACTCGGTGCAGACAGGCATCACTGGTGTAAGTTCATGACTGCAGCTGGTACCTCTTTTTTTTTTTCTCTGTAGCTTTGGAGCCTGTCCTGGAACTAGCTCTTGTAGCCCAGGCTGGTCTCAAACTCACAGAGATTCGCCTGCCTCTGCCTCCCGAGTGCTGGGATTAAAGGCGTGTGCCACCACTGCCTGGCTGCAGCTGGTACCTCTTGCATGTTCTTCTGTCTATACTTCGCTGTGAGTTAGGAGAAACTCCCAGAGAGTCTAGCAGATTTTACGAAAACTAGGCCACCGACCTACTTAACTGGGTGCCTTTACTCCGAAGGTGAAATAAAATTGTAGGCAGTGAAAGAGTGGAGGGATCATGTGCTCAGGACTGGCAAGCATCCACTTTCCTCTTAGTATCCACCTATTGTCCACCAGTTTTCGTCGTCGTCTGTATATGTGTTAATCCAATTTAATTTTTCTATTTTTTAATATTTATTTATTATGTATACAATATATGCCTGCAGGCCAGAAGAAGGCACCAGACCTCATTACAGATGATTGTGAGCCACCATGTGGTTGCTGGGAATTGAACTCAGGACCTTTGGAATAGCAGGCAATGCTCTTAACCACTGAGCCATCTCTCCAGCCCCCAATTTTTTCTATTTTTATAAGTAAATGTTTCCTCTTGCTTCTAATGGATTGCCTTGTGAAACTTTAGGATACTTTGTTTTATTTCATTAAGGACTAATTAGATGGTCCGTGATGAGCTCTTAAGGCAAGGAAATGAAGAAGGTGGCAATGATACGGAAGCTTGAGGGAAATAGACTTAGTAGACATGATCGCCAGCTACAAGTGGGAGGTGTGCTTAGAACAGATGCACAAACAGGTGCATTGGCCAACTATTAAAAAAAACTTATATCCATCTTTCCTCAGATATAAGATCTTCCAGATAGGAATTAGACTATAATTTATAGTTTTTCTTCTCTGTGTTGGGCATCAGAGGATTGCCTTCATGTACAATTTCTCTGTAAAGACAGAGCACTTTCGACTTACTTGGAAATCTCATATCTTACAATTTCGTAAACAGTCACTGGTCCACAAACAGAAGGCCTATAACTTGGGGCCTTCTGAGTCTCAAAGGCTTCTTTTTTCTAAGAGGTAACCTATACAGCCAAGTGGGGAATAGTGGCAAAAGCCTTAACCGAAGATAGCAGCCTTCTCTTGTCTTGAATGTTGGTGTGGTGGTCTGAATGAGAATGGCCCCTATATGTTGTGGAATATTAGCTTAAGATGTGTTACACTTGTTTGTCTTGTGTAATATTTGATAATGATGCAAATGTGTGTGGTGTTCTTTTATGTTGCTTTTGTGTAAAGCTATGTAACTTTGCCTGTCTGAAACACCTGATTGGTGTAATGAAGACCTGAGCAGCCAATAGCCAGGCAGGAGAGGGATAAGCAGGGCTGGCAGGCAGAAAGAATAAATAGAAGGAGAAATTGAGGCTCGAGAGAGGAAGAGTAAAGAGCAAGGAAAAGGAGGAGAGGCGGATGCTGGGGGCCAGCCACCCAGCCACACAGCCAGCCACAGAGAAAGAAGGGAAAAAAGGCATATAGAATAAAGGAAGGTAAAAAGACCAGAGGCAAATGTAGTTAAAGAGAAACAGGATAATTAAGTTAGAAAAAACTGGCAAGAAAAAGCCAAGATAAGGTCAGGCACTTGTAAGTAAGAATAAGTCTCTATGTGTTTGTTTGGGAGCTGGGTGGTGGGCCCCCAAAGAGCAAAGATTAAAAAAAAAAACAAAAAAAACCTACACCTATAAGCTCATAGGGAGTGGCACCCTTGGGAGGTGTGGTCTTGTCAGAGGGCTTGTCACTGGGGGCTGGGTTTTGAGGATTTCAGATGTTCAAGCCAGGTTCAGTCTCTCTCTCTCTGTCTCTCTCTCCCTCTCTCCCTCTCTCCCTCCAGCTTTCAGATCCAGATATAGAACTCTCAGCGACCTCTTCATCACCGTATCTGTCTGTACTCACCATGCTTGCCTCCCTGATGATAATGGACTAAACCTCGGAATTTTAAGCCAGCTTCCAATGAAATGTTTTCCTTTATAATAGTTGCTGTGATCATAGTCTCTCTTCTGTCATAGCAATAGAAATCCTAACTAAGACAGTTGGCATTGCCTCTCTTCACACTTCTTTCATTCCAGAAAAGTAAAAGAGAAAAATACTAAAAAGCTACCAGCCATTCATTTGTGCTACTCACAGCAAGGTTGGTCCGCTGTATACTCCTCCAAAGGCATCTTTGTCAATAGCTGTCAGGAACTTGTTCTTGTTTAGATAACTAGACAGGAGAGAAAGAGAGAGAGAGAGAGAGAGAGAGAGAGAGAGAGAGAGAGAGGGAGAGAGAGAGAGAGAGAGAATATGAATTATTCAAAATTAGCCATCACATAACAGAACAAATACCAAAATAAACTGTAACCAAGGTCACATTAATTTCAAAGACACTTTATATTCTCCTGGCTTAAGCACCAATCTTTGTGTCAGGAATGCAAGGTTTTATTGTGGCAGGAATTTTTGAAAATTAATTATGTTTAGGGCCTAGTTTGCATATCTACATTTTATCAAAGTTGCCCAAATTTCCTATATCCTGGCAATCATTTTTTTCTACTTTGACTCAAATTTTGCTTTTCAAAATTGACCATAGCTTTGAAGCTAGAACTTCACTAAGAGGCGGGATGGAGATGGTAGGGTGGTGGGAGGTGGCAGGGATGGTGTGAGACTCAGTTCTTTTTTTTTTTTTTTTTTTTTAGCAGAGTTGCCAGATTTAACAAATTAAAACACATGATGTCAGTTTAATTCAAATTACTGATAAGCAGTGAATAATTTTCAAGAGTAAATATTTCCCATGCAAATTTATCTGTTGCTTATTTGAAATTCAAAGTTAATTGAATGGTGTGCATTTTATCCAACAACACCAGTTTTGGTGTAGGGATATTTGTATAAATAAGATTACACAGCATATACCTTTTGTGAAAAGTGTGCTGATCTTTCCCTTTTTATAAAGCATTAGCCATTTGAAAGGTTAATATTTCTTAGGCAATTTAAGTTGCAAAGTGCTTTTGAAATTAAATTTCCTCCAAGTGCACAAAAGCATCCAAGGATTTAGAAATTGGTCCTTCCCTCCCCGCATAGCTTTTTTAGAGAGTAAATTGTCTAAAATGAAATCAAGTATATCCGTCTTTGACATAAATGACCCCAATTTACACATTTACAATAACTTGCAACATAGTGTAGGAAATTCACACGAGTGAGTGACCGTGACTTGATGCAAGATAAATACAGTGGGGACTGTTGGGAGGTCTGCTTAATTATAGATAATGCTTCTTGGATTGTATCACCGAGTTTCTCGCTCCAGGGTGGCCAGTGCTGAAGGCTGCTGGCTAATAATAGTAGAGCAATTGAAGACTTTCAGTCAGAATTCCGTCTCCAGAGTGTTCATAAAGAAAGAGCCCTTTAGCGGATTGGGTCCAGCTGTGTCTTTACTGGAGCGTGTGGATAAAAATAGAGCAAGCGACCCCCAGTGCGGAAGCGTTTTCTCACCCTCCTCTCTGAGCACGCTAAGGGATTAAACAAACAGGCAATGAGTGGAGGTCTTATACATTTGAATACAGTTTAGAGTCTTTAGGATTATTTTTTAAAATAGAGGTCGGGGACTATTCATCTAAAGCAGCACGCCTTTGCCTGTGCTCTCTATTTCCTCCTGACATTATCAGAATCTGTGATCACCTAGTTTCAGCCAGAATGGAAGTTTTGTGCCATATTTACTGCTGAGTACCCACTGTTAAGTTCAGGGCTCCATGAATACTCACTGGGTGGGAACTGTGAAAGAGCAAACAAACAAATAAATAAATATATCTTTTCTTCAAGATAGTGACATTGATACTTCCAAACTTTGACGGTGCACATATGATTGTCTAAGAAAATAAGAAAAAAATAAAAGAAGACAGCATATGATATGGTGGACTTGGGGAAATTGACCTTCCTGACGCAGTGAATGCTGAGGTAGCTCGTTTACAAATGGCACACACAAGGCCTCTTTAAAGGGTGGCTGAGCACACAGCTCCTGGAGTGTGTTAGGTAGCTCTTCTTTATAACAAAATGGATACAAACAATCAGCGTAAGATGAGAAATGGATTACTTCTGTTCACAGTCATGGGGATGAGTTGATTCCAGTATTTTTGGTCTGTGGTACCATGGCTCACCACGACAGGAGCATGAGGCAGAGGAAGCTACTGTTCTTACAGGTTCTGAGAAGCCAATAACACAAAGTTCTACCATTTCCTGCTAACACCAAGCTGAGAACACCAAGACTTTAATACAAGGGCCTTGCGGGGCATTCCAGATAACATCCATAGCAGAGGGTAGTTTGAAGTCTCACATAGAAAAGACCAGTCCACTATATGTTCAGACTCCTGAGTAAGATGCCAAAGCATTGGTATGCGTTCCCAATGGGCTAATGCCATATAAAGCTTGGGTCAAAACACTCTCGTGTTCACGGACTGATTCTGTCATAAACCCATTATGTTTATGAAGATCTTTTGTTTGGTTATAGCTGGAGTGGGCAAGACCCACCTTGAGAAAAAAAAATAACTGGAGAGAGGCTCTTGATGAGCCCATCGTAACAACTATGATGGGCACAGTGGCCAAAGCAGCTTGCAACTCTTTCTATATTCTTGGGCCAGTGTAATTATAGGCCACATGTTGTTCCCAGGCTGTGCCAAATCAAGTAAGTTCTGCCGAGCTCCTCTCCTTTCCTCCTCTTCACCTCCAATGGTTGAGAGCAACAATCAGCTTGCTCTAATCATCAGAAATTATTGTAAAATGAAATTATCACTTGTCCAATTTTGTAGCGTTTTCATCTGATACTTAATACACCCCCGAGGACCAGGAGACTTGTCGATAAGCAGCGCACTTTACCAGAAATGTTGTGGAAGGCTTCAAATGGGGGAAGGCAGCCAGAGTCCAGAATGGAAGAAAGAACGCAGCAGGAGGTGCAGCCAATGTGAACAGAGATGAGCCAGCCTGACAGAGGCCCTGTTCTCAAAAGACAGTATGCATGGTTGTTTGGTTGCTTGCCCTCTGAAGATGATAAAATGCTTAACAATGAACACGCCACTCTTCCCTGTTCAGTCTGTTGGGTTTTTGAGACAGGGTCTCAGTATGAAGCCCAGGCTGACTTTGGACTTGTGAGCCTCTTATTCCCACATCTTAAGAGTCTCTGGTAATTTTGGGGGCTTTCTTTCTTAGCTTTGAATCTTGGGTTCTGATTTCTCCTTCCAGCTCCCACCAGAAGCTAATGGTGAGGAATTACAGACCCAGAAGCCTTAGCATAGGGGAAGGAAGAACTTCCATTAACCTCTTTAACCACATGCTGCTGTCTGGGAATGTCATTCTCCGCAACCTGGTTCCTTGATCATAATTTATCCCGAGTCTGTGCTGTGTACACTGACTTGGCTAAATCAGTCACAAATCTTGGTAAGCGAGATGGGAACCTATTCTAGACAATGACTCTTTCTGTGCGAATGGTAATAGAAGATGAATGAAGAAGGTTCAAAAGTTTGGGAAGACTTATCAGAAGTGACGAAAGGAGAGATTTCCTAAAAGTCAGATTGCTAATGTGAATACTGGGACAGGCTTCTGGAAAAGCCTCAGTCGTTCCTCCCAAAGCGAAACAGATGCTGCCGTCTCTGCCTATTATTACCCATGCTTCATTATTTGCATGGGTTCTGCCTCTTTGATGCTGGGGAAGAAATTAAGCTTGTCCTCGAAAAGAATTGTCCAATTTTCCATATTTCAGCACTTGAGAATCTCTACTCTGAACAGTAGGGTCAGGAAAATGAAGACAACGATGAGTTGGGGAAAAGCATCTAATTGACAGCCTCAGTACTGTGAGGTGTGTGTGTGTGTGTGGAGTGTGTATGTGTGTGTTCATTTTCTTGAACTCACTTGTTTTTGTTTTTCAAGACAATGTTTTTCTGTGTATCTCTGACTGTCTTGAAACTCACTATGTTGTCGAGGTTGGCCTTGAACTCAGAGATCTGCCCGCCTCTGCCTCCCTAGTGCTGGGATTAAAGGTGTGCGCCACTACCACCCAGCTTGGACTCACTTTTTAAGTTTCTTTTTGGAGACTTATTTTTATTTTATGTGTTTGAATGTTTTTCCTGCATGTGTGTCTTTGTACCATGCACGTGTAGATGCCTGCAGAGGTCAAAAGAGGGCTTCAGATTCCCCGGAGCTGGCATTGCAGACAGCTGTGAGCTTCTGCGTAGATGCTGGGAATTGAATCTGAGTCCTCGGCAAGAGCAGTCGGTGCTCTTAAGCACTGAGCCATCTTTCCAGCTCCTGGATTCATTCTTGACACACAGCAGCCATTCAATGAAGACTTGTTTGACAAGAAATGAAAGCCCTGTTTCTGGGTAGCTCACAGATACGACAGGTTCTGCCCAGCGACAGAAGTAGTCAGTGTCACAGAGAGGCGTGTGATGTGTGGAGTGAATTTGTTGTTGCTCCCGGGTTTTGTTCTCTGAGGAGTTTAAGGGTCCATTTCAGTTCCCAGATCGAATTTCAGCTCATTCCTGCATAATTCCTTTAGGGGAAAGTGGGGTTGGCACCTGGCTATGCTGTGACATTCACATGGGAGTACTTTACATGGGGAACCATGTTTTGTTTTTTTGTTTTTCATTTTTGTTTTTCCACACAGCTCTTGTTATTCAAAAAATGATAGGGATCCACCACCTGCTCTTACATTAGTCTAAATGGAAGCTGGGTTGCCCCGTGGAAATCTTGATGGTTGCAGAGATTGAGACACTTGTTTATCGACAGTAACAGGTGAGAAAGTGTTCAAGACTGCAGTAGGCAGACGCGACAGCCAACCTTGGAGCATATCCTACAAGCTGTTCAAATACTTACCCCGTGAGAAATAGCAGACTACTTAATCCTATAATCTTCTCTACCGTCATCTTTTCCCAGTGGCTCCAGGCTGTGCTGAATTACTTCTAATCAGCTCATGTGTGATGCTAATTAGCACATTGTGCTGACTTCTCTGCTCATAATGATGACTGTCTTGGTAAGTCCTTAACACATCAAAGTTGTATTTATTTTTGGTCTGAATGTTTACTGCTAGATAGATACCCAGTAACTAGAATCCAACAATAGAAAATTTATCTCAGAGAATCAGACACTGTGGGATACGCCACTCAGTTCTAGAAGACTGGATAAAGAGAGAATAGAGAAGTCCAGAGAAAGAACATGGGACTTAACTTATGATTGAGAGCAGTTCAACTTCTCTTGAGCAAGGACACTCGTATTCAATGATCTGCCACCTGAGTGATGACAATGTGCTTGGCTCGCAGTGAAACCACAGAGTGACAGCTTTTACCCACTTGCCATGATTTTCAGAACTCTCTAACTAACAACAGAACTGCTGCTTGGCTTCAGTACTTGTCCTCAGTGTGGGATGGGTCCAATCTGGCTGCAATAACACTACTCAGCCACACTAAAACCATGAGTGTAATTGAGGTCAGACCCGATAACTTCAGTGCATCTGCATGAAGGAGGTGACTGCTATTTTGGATAACAAATTCTTTCAACTAGAACCTAGAGATATGTAAACACAGTTCTAGAGAGATCATGCTATTTTAATCTTTGAACCCTGCTAGGGTAATTATTACAGAAGAATTATTAATATGTTTTCCTTAGTTTGAAAACACAGTCAAGATTGAACTGTGTTAAAGTATAGAGTGAGGGTCTAGAGAGATGGCCCAGGCTAAGAGCACTTCCCATACAAGCTTGACTATCTGAGCTTGATTCCTGGAACCAAAGTAAAGGCCTGGAGTGGTGGTGCAAATCTGTTATCCCTGCGTTTCTATGGTGGGATCAGAAGTAGAGATACAAGAATCTACCTGAAACTAGTGGACCGCAAGCGTGGAGAAGGCTGAGCAAGAGAAGGAGACAGCAGGAGAGATCCTATCTCAACAAGGTGGAGGGCAGGACCTGATTCTCAAACATTATCACAGTAACACAAAGGCGCACACACACACACAAATTAGTTAATTAAAAACCACAACATGAATGTAATAACCATGGAAATATGACTTAGTTTCCCTTCTTCTAAGGAGCAGTCCTTGTCCTTCAGTTGAAGGGCTCCTGATAATGATCATCAATTTGAATACTCATTGGATTTACATGATATCTTTTACCTGGAGTGTTAAACGGAGGAAAAAACAAGTTTTCATTAACCAAAATGAGGCATTTCAGAGACGATGAAAAGCAGACGGAGCAGAGTTCCTGGTTGGATTCACAACATTGGCTGGGAAATACTGATTTGTATCCTATCAGGCTGGATCTGAACATTTTAGCCCTGAAGTATTTTTATCCTGATACTTCTTTTCTTTATCCCTTGGTTGTCTTTTAACCTTTGTCAGGACTCAAGAGACACAATGATGCTCCTCACCAAACAGCTTAATCTACACAGAAGATCGGCAACCTGTGACCCATCAACCAGCACCTTACACCTGTTCTTATAAATGGCTCGTTGAAATACCGCCATATGCATGTATTTACATGTGGATTTTGCTGTTGCCTACTACAACGGCAAATGACATGTTTGTGTGTATTCACGGGTGTGGCTGTACATGTGCTATAACACAGGTGTGGAGGCCATAGGACCACTCAGGTTTCGGCCTTTACCTGCTTTTTCTGAAACATGGTCTCTTGTTCACCGCTGTGCATGGTATCCCGTCTTCGCTTCCTACCCCGCAGGAGGAGTGCTAGGAGTCCCAGTGCATGGTACCATGCTGGGTTTTATGTGAGCTTTGGGGAACTGAACTCAGATCCTGGTACTTGCATGGCAAGTGCTTTACCTACTGAGTGATCTCTCCAGCCTGACCCTTTCTCTGTGTGTGTGCACGTGCACATGCGTGCATGTGTGAATGTATGCACGTGCATATGTGTGTGTGTGTGCATGTGTGCATGCGTGTGTGTGTGTGTGTGTGTGTGTGTGTGTGTAGAGGCCAGAGTGATGTTGAGCTCTCACTAACATGGAGCTCACCAATTCAGCTACATTGTCTGGCCAGCAGGCCCTAACTCTGTCCCTACCCCACAGTGCTGGGACCCCAGATGCGCTCTGTAGCACTGAGCTTTTTACACAGGTAGCGAGGATCTGAACTCAGATCTCATGCTTGTGTGACAAGGACTTTCTTAACTGAACCATGGTCTCAGCCCTCTTTCCAGAGTTCTGCAGACATGAGCAGGATGCCAAACACAAATAGAACATACTTGGAAGCAAAAATGGTCAGTTTCGAATGTTGGATAAATGGATTATCCATTATTGAAAGTTTGGACTCTCTTAGTCACCCAGAATTCTGGAAAGGCAGTTTTGATTTAGGTAAGAGTAAGTCCATATACCACATTTGGGAACTATGTACTCAACTCTAATCTCTCAGGTTGGAAGTTTTTAAAGTATTTCTGACCCTCCTCTTGCTGATATAATTCTCTGTTGTCTCAATGCTAGCTTCTTTCTGCTCCCAGCAAAGTCAATAATACTATCATGCTTTGAAATATTTATACCCTGGGTACCTCCAAAATCATACTTACTTCTAAGAGATCCTAATACTCCATGGGAAAATTAAATTACTATGGCCATTTTCCTAAGTGTGATGGCTTTAGAATCAAAGAAGAAAATATTTGGTGCGATTTGTATAATACTAAATTCTGATCTTTTAAAAATCATAGGATACCTTTAGAGAAAATCATGCTGATTTCTCCAAGGAAGGAGGCCAACATCTTTGTATAGTCAGTACTAGAATATTTTCTGGCAGATGCTAATTTTGTATAGGATAAATTTCCTTCTGATGTACTTTGATTTTTGGTGTAGCTGGGCTTGTATCGACTCCACAAGAATGTAATTTTCATTGTGAGCAGGTTGCACCTCACTTTTGCTTGTCTTTGCTTTGCTAGTGGCTAGCACAGGGCTTTATAGGCACTTGGTAGCTATGCTGAGAAGTGAAGGAAGGACTGTGTCCATTAGTGCAGTCAAGTGAAGACAGAAGGAGGAGCATTCCAGTTCTGTAGATGACTTTTTATATACAAGACTTTACGTATCCTGTGGTGTCTTTCAGAGCTTCCCCGGTAATTGTATGTTAAAATATAACTGAAATCAGACCATGACAACCCTGTCCTACCAAACAACCAGCAGAATGGTATTCTTCCTCTGATGGAGATCAGAAAGAAGCTCTAAAACCCAAGAACTAGACCCCACCTCGACAGGACGCAGAGAATCTTGCCTAACTATAAAAGCATGCAGAGCTTGGGCTGGAGAGATGGCTCAGTGGTTAAGAGCACTGCCTGCTCTTCCTAAGGTCCTGAGTTCAATTCCCAGCAACCACATGGTGGCTCACAACCATTTATAATCTGATCTGGTGCCCTCTTCTGACATGCAAGCAGGATATTTTATACATAAATAAATAAATATTTTTAAAAATTCAGAACTTGTTACCACTTATCTTTTAAAGTGGAATCATTACAGAACCCAGTGCTTACCCTGCAAAGAACCCCAAGCATTTCCTCTCCATGTGTGCCCTTGCCCACCTAGGCCCTCTGCACATAGTTGGGCAGCTAGTTTACCTAAAATGTAGTCCACGGGCTACAGCACCCAGCATTGTAAGAGAGTGTGTTAGAAATACAGAACCTCCCAGCCCAGCCCAAATCTATCAAATCAGGCGATGTATCTCACGAGGTCCTTTGATGGCTTGCATGCCTAATAGTATTTGAGAGGTAACTTAGTACACAACACTTTTAGACTCATAGGCCTTCAGGTTTTGCAATCATCAACTGTGTAGGAATGTTTTAAGGACGGGGGATTATAGAATCATAAAATGTAGTAGGTAATACATCTCTGTAAGAAATGAGCAGCTAAGTCTGAGGGGAAAATACTAGATAATTTGGAATTAAAAAAATATAGCTGGGTGGTGGTGGTGGTGCACGTCTTTAATCCCAGCACTTGGGAATTAGAGGCAGATGGATCTCTATGAGTTCAATGCCAGTCTGGTCTGAGGCAGTTCCAGGACAGTCAGGGCTATACAGAGAAATCCTGTCTCAAACGGAAAACAAAACAATCAAATAAAAATATATAACTACTAAAAAAAATAAAAAGTGTTGCAATGTCAAGGGATGCATTTATTTAATTGCAGAATTATTAAGTTTTTGAGTGGCAGATGCAAGCAGATCTCTAAGTTCAAGCCAGTCTTGTCTACATAGCTAGTTCCATGACAGCCAGAGTTACATAGTGAGACCCTGCCCCAAAACAAAACAAAATAAAAAAATAAACAAAGCAACGCAAAACCAAAAACCAAAAGAAACAAAAAAAAGTATTGTAAGACAAATAAAATGTATGTCCGTTTTTTTTTTTTTAATTTTGTTGTTTTGTTTTGGGTATCATTTATCTTTTAAAAAGGAAAAATCATGTCAAAACAAAATAAGCAAATTTTTCAAAACACCTTTGGGTACAATAATACTCTTTTACTTTGTGTAATAGCAGATGAATATTTATACACACACACACACGAACATACCTATGTCCCTATAAGACAACTGATGATGACAGTATATATCTTCATTTTATTGAGAATGAGAGCTTTGGGATTTAGAACTGGGGCCAACATTGTGTCCACTTCTGATGGCCCTTGTCAAGTTCCTTTAGTATCACTTTCGAGACTTGAGATACTTAAAATAGATCTCAACAGAATTCAGACTCTCTGGATGGTCCTTCTAAAAGTGAGATGTGGGGAATGGTGGCAGTTTCCATGGTTACCCTAAACTTACACAGCATCCAGCTTTGTCCCATTGAAAGCATGTCCTTGAACTGAAGTAAATCCATTGTTGTATAGTTTCCTAAAATCAAGAGAAAGAGGGAGAGAGAAAATCAGTGGCCATGTAGCTCAGTGGTAGAGTACTTCCCTAGCACATGTAAGGCTCAGGGTCACGGGATCCCCAGAAATGAATAAATAAGTAAATAAAATTGATGACCTGTGGGATGTGTGTTGTTCCTTTTTTAAAATAGTTGGTCTTCATCTCTTTAGTATCAGAAATGTGCATAAAATTTCACTCGTCATCCATATTCATTCCTCAAGACAAAATCCCTCATAGTATGCCTTGTTTGGGACATAAGATGTTTCCAAGTTTGAAACCTAATTCTCCGGACTTAGGGGCCTGTGAGTCACTCTTTCTGCAGAAGCTCTTTTTTGGTATGTGCGTGTGTATGCATGCACATGCGTGTGTACATTCTTGTGGGTGCAGGTGTCCATGTAGAATAGAGAGGGTATTGGATCTCCTAGAGCTGAGTTATAGGCAGCTGTGAGCTGTCCTATGTGTATGCTGGGAGTCAAACTCAGGTCCTCTGCAAGATCAGTAAGCACTGTTAACTGCCGAGCCATCTCTCCAGCCCATAGAATCTTTTTAAAAAAATGTGTACATATTAAAGGGAAGGGAGTTTCAGATGACATTTAAGCTCATGTCAACACTAGAGGAGCAACAGAGTTTCTTAAGAGGAGCAGTTGAAAAGACATTCATCTGAATGCATAGATTGTCATTTTGTCCCCGTCTCTGTCTCTCTGACTCTCTTAAAACTCTCTTGTTTTTAGAGTTTAACCATAAACCAAATACTTAATGGTTATAGCTGGAATTAATTTGAACCTCATAGATGAGTTTAAAAAGGTAGATAGATCATGCCCCATTGTGGCAATTTTTTTTAATGTTTTAATATCTATTAAATTTTACCTTGATTCCCAGGAGCCAGCCTCAAATGTTACCACCCCCGCTTCCTGGTGAAGTTACGGAGCTATGGGAGTGGCTGGCCAAGAACTTGTTAGTCTAAACTTGTTAGGGTTCAGGATCTTTGACCTCAAATATTCTCTTCTACCAAAAACACACCTCTGCAGGAGAAGGGAACCCAGTCTTTGGAACTCCAAGCTATGTGGCACTCATGGTTATTGGTAGTTATTGGCATAATGAAGCAACAGGCCCCAGGAATTCCTCAGGACAGGTGGGGGTGGATTTCAATAATAATTTTAATCTACTACATATGGACTTGATAGACCAATAACTACAGAGGAGACTCCAAGTTTATAACCAGGCCTGGCTCTGCCACTCAGTAGCTGGGTCATCCTGAGACTCTCACATCCTCCTCTATTCTGTTTTTTAATCTCTAGAAATATGATGCTAATGCCTCATTGCAGGCTGCTAGGGAGACCGAGTTACTATATCTAATAACAATGAATGCTTAAAAGATGACCATGTTAAAGGAGAACGCTAAAATTTGAATCCATTCTAGATAGCTGTGAGAAACTAAGGAATAATCTCATGGTTTTGTTGTTGTTTGTATATTTTTTTAAATGGCTGAGTTTATTTGTAGTTCCTAAAGGATTATAGGTGTGGGCTGCAATCCATTTTCCAGGGACTCAGGTCCAGAGAATAAAAAATGCTGATGTATAAGTCCTTTTCTCCTGAACTACAACTCTTTTACAAATATGTGAAAAAATGCACTTTTTTATTTTCTCCAAATTTGTCCTTGATGGGCAGGAGAGATGGGTCAGCCAATAAAATGCCAGCCATGCAAGCACAAAGACTTGAATTTGGATCCCTAGAACCCACTTAAAACATCAAGTGTAGTAACATGTGCCTGGAACCCTTGTCCTGGGGGTGGGGTAGACACGGGTGGATGCTTCAAGTTCACTGGGCAGCCAGCCTAGCCGAATTGATGAGCTTCAGGGTCAGCCAGAGACCCTAACTCCAAGAATATGAGTGGAGAGGGATCGAGGAAAAACAATGCCCATCTGTAAGCCTCTACAATCCATGCATATATCTGCACACATACGTGCATCTACCTACACGAACAAGCACAAACACCACACACACACATTCATGCATACATACACATACATACACGAACACACACACATGCACACACACACACACACACACACACGTGTACATACACACTAAAGTGTCCTTGGTTTGAGTTATGGTTAGAGACTAAATAAAACGTCATGGAGAAATGGGTCCTGAGAAATGCAAATGGCAGAGAAGGGAAAAGGCACGGACTCTGCTGTTGGGCATTTTCCTTGCACACCTGAAGTTTTGATCTTGATTGACCTTAAAGGAAGAAAGGGCTTTTATGAGAATATTACTTAAAAAAAATCACCTGGAAAGATAATTGAAGAACTCAGGCCAGGCCAACACTATACTGACAGAGCAACATTTCCCCATCCTTCAGCATCTACTTTTGAAGAATCAAAGAACAGGTCATGACTTCTGAATAAAAGCACTATGTTTTCTACTGAACAAGTTATAGGAGCTGTGTCATAGCTTGTGATCTCTGAGAAAAAGTGTAATTACAGAATATGAATGACACCACTCCCTATTCAGTGACACCACTCCCTATTCAGTGACTCTGAAAGTCACATTTACTCCATGGCATTTCTTCCTGGATAGAACGGGGCTATTTGGATATGGGATGATGTACCATAAAGCCTATAGGCCAAATCTGGTCCACCTTATGTTTTTATAAAGGGACTTAAATGGGACGCAGACTTGCCCCCTGACTTATGGATGTGTTTGACTGCTTTTGCTTTGCAGTGGCAGTTGCTACGAGGCATAGTGTACAGCCTACCTGGCCCTTCTTGGAACAAATGACCAACCCTTGCACAGAGAATACGCAGTTCTTATTACCGCAATTTGTTTGGGGTGTGCCGAATATCACACCACAAGGCAACACTCAACTGTGTGAAACCCTTCCAGATACAGAGTATACATTATAAGGTGGCATGCTTCTGTAAAACTCAGACACAGTTTTAGCCAGAAAAACCACGGCAATAGCCTCAGATAAAAGTCAGGTGCCGGCAAGAGTGAAACCGGGAATACTCACAGGGTCAAGGTTTCGTTGCACAGTCCCTGAAATGCATTTTCAGGGACTGAAGTCATGTAAGGGTTGTCTGTGATTTCACTGCAAGAGAAAATGATGAAGACAGTTGAGAGAAGAACTCTGGAAATGGGTTCTTGTTGCATATGTGCACTTCAAAGGACCAGCCATAATATATCTCAGCTTTTGCTGTTTCTTTGACCTGCTTCTAATCACTGGTGGCCATATGAGGTAATGAGAGCTGTTCTAGGTGGATACACATTCGGAATCCAGTCTGCATCAAGCAAACAAGCTACAGTGTGAGCTGAGGTATCTGCCTTACTCCTTATCTCAGAGCAGATGGAGCTCAGAGACTTCTGAATCTGTAACATGATGTCCATAGCAACTAGAATTTTCTCTGTCAGTAGAAGGATCAGGGGAAAGGAAAAGGATCAATGGATTTCATGAGGATCATTAGAAAGTCTTCTATTTGCAAAACACTGCCAGGCAGGTGTTCTCAGAGGGTTGCTTATGTTTAAACAGAGTTTATCTGTAGCAAAGAAACATGCTCATTTTTTTTTCCTGTAAAAAAAAAAAATTAAGAGTTGCAGCATGCCAGGTGGTGGTGGCACACACCTTTAATCCCAGTCCTTGGGAGGCAGAGGCAAGCAGATCTTTGAGTTAGAGGCCAGCCTGGTCTACACAGTGAGTTCTAGGACAGCCAGGGCTACACAGAGAAACTTGGTCTCAAAGGAAAACTGAGAGAGAGATAGAGCGAGAGAGAGAGAGAGAGAGAGAGAGAGAGAGAGAGAGAGAGAGAGAGGAGAATTATTCTATACTTTGCGACTCTTAAGTGCAAACTCAACCTTTGCAATTCTCCTGCATACATACTTTTTCATTTGCATGATTAGGTAAGACAGCTGGTCTATGCTACTGCTTTTGGAAAACAAAAACAAACAAAAACATCAGTCAATCAAAAGCATTGCCCTGATTGCTCTGTGACACTCGGATCACACACTCATTTGGATTTTTTCTAGTCCTTTGTTTCACTGTTCATTGAAACAAAACAAAGCTTCCCTTTATATTTTGAGTGAAGCAAGTATAGAAAAGTGAAAAGCTATCAGAAAATATGAAAAATAAGGTATCGTTGTTATCAGTCACCCTCCCCTATTTGGCCATTCCCCTCGGAAATCATTTGATCATTTTTTCCCATTTAAAAATTAAATGTGGGTGCGGAAGTCTTGAGACAGCTCTGTGGGTAAAGGCACTTGCTGTCAAGGTCAACAACCTAAGTGTGATTCTGAGAACCAACTCCTGCGCGTTGTCTTCTAACCTCCACACTCCACATAAGACACATACATTCTAAATAAATAAGTGTTAAGCATGAAATAAAACAGGCTAGGAATTATTCTGCCTAAGTGTGGTGGGGAGACCCTCCCTGAATGTGGTTGGCACCATTTCGTGGGCTGAATTTGGAATCTTACAGGAGTGGAGGAAGCCCACGGAGTTGCAAGGAAACAAGGACGTGTTTGCTGTCACTTAGTTCTTGATGATGGGTGTGACATGACCAGCTGCTTTACGGCCTGCTTTGGCTTCCCTGAAATCATGGCCAGTAACTTGAAACTGTAGCCAAATAAGTTATTGCCTGCCCATATGTGTGCCTCATGCCCATGGAGATCAGAAGAAGGTGTAGGATGCCCTGGAAATGGAGTTACAAACCACTGCGAGCTGCCACCTGGCTGCCGAGAATTGAACCCGGGCCCTCTGCAAGAGTGCTTGGGCTCTCAACCTCTGAGCCCTCTCTCCCACCCCCTCACCACTGTTGTCTTTTGACAACAAAAATGAAACTAGAACAAGAGTAAACCCGAAGAGTTGGCTTTCTTCCCTCTCTAGAATTCTCTCCCCAAATTCTCTTTTGAACCCTGTCTTGGTTACTATTGCTATCATGAAACCTCATGACCAAAGGCGCTTGGAGAGGAAAGGGTTTATTCAGCTTGTGTTTCCATGTCACAGTTCGTCATCAAAGGAAGAGAGGACAGGAACTCCAGCATGGCAGGAGCCTGGAGGCAGGAGCTGAGCTAAGGCCGTGGTGGAGTACTGCTTACTGTCTTACTGCTTACTGTCTTGCTCCTTTTGGCTTGTTCAGCCATTTGCATTTCTTCCCATTTTATTTACTTTTGAAAATTCATGTCCCTAAATAAGATGTAGATGTGCCATATGTGGCCATTTAACTTCAGGTCGCATTCATTTTAAGTACCTGTTCCGGCTCTCTACACGCTTGGCAGTGGACTGCAGGGATGGGAACTGTGTGTCACTGTCTATTTCTGGTGGGCCTTGAGGCGGTTTCCTTGTTGTGGTTAGCCTGGCCCCAGGAGCCCTATATACACCACTAGGCACTGCCGGCTCTGAGGTTTCTGTAACTATTACTGGAGCAGGAGGTGCTTGTACCAGAGCTGTGTTATTCCAGGGACCTGAAGATTTTTCTACTCCACTACCACCTCCAACTTCTTCCCAGTTATCTCTTGGATCTCCTCTCTTTTCATTAGAACCTAAGACCACAGCCCAAAGATGGCCCCACCCACAATGGGCTGGGCCCTTCCCCTTCAATCACTAATTTAAAAATGCCTTACAGGCCTGCCTACTGTAAACAGAGATGGTTCGTTCATTTCCTGGCAGCCCAGACTTGAATAATCACACAGAAACTATATTAATTACAACACTGTTTGGCTGATGTCTCAGGCGTATTTCTAGCTAGCTCTTACATCTTAAATTAACCCATTTCTATTGATCTATGTGTTACCACAGGATGTGACCTACTGGTCCTGGTGTTTGTGCATCTGTCTCCTTCAGGAGCTACATGGCATCTCCCTGACTCCACCTACTCTCTATATATATCTGTTTGGATTTCCCTCCTGGCTTTATTTTACCCTTCCATAGGCCAAAGCAGCTTCTTTATTAACCAATGGGAATAAAACATATTCACAGCATACAGAGGGGCATCCCACATCAGCATTCCATCTGATTTTATGGAGGCATTTTCTTAATGGAGGTTCCCTCCTCTCTGATGACGTTAGCTTGTGTCAATTGGATGTGAAACTAGCCAGCACACACCTGTTCCAACCCAGCTTTCTACCACCATCATCCTACACAAGCTGTTTCTGTACGAATCACCAGTGGCCCACAGCTTGTGAACTCAGTGGTCATTCCTTACTCATGCCTCACTCCATTATTCAGCATAGTTACCCTGCTTACTTCTTTCTCTTGGAATCTATTGCTTTTCCTGGCTTCTACTAGTTCCCATGACTGTACCTCAGTTCTTACCAAATATTGCATGTTGAGCTTACTTACAGTATAAAGAATACATCAGTGGAATAAATTTTGGTCAGGTCAGGGAATATTCTGAGTCCAGTGTTGAAAATGCCACTATATTAAAAAAAAAAAGAAATGAAAGTTTAGGTAAGAAAATCAATACCTAGGAAGTACACTGTAATGGCTGAAATCATAAGTTTATGAGGTAAATCCCAAGTCCTCCACCCAATACCTCATGACTGTGGCAAGTGCTAACCCTGAAAAGAGATGATATTTCTTCAAAGCTTAATTTACTCCAGTTAATAATAGTGATATCTACGTCCTGCTTAGAATTATATGTGGAATATTTGAGTCCAGTGAGATTCCTAGAAATAGAGGAAGAGACAAGGGGAGGGGGAGAGATATTTCCCTGTTTTAATTGGAAGACATTGTACATGTGCATGCGCAAGTGGTGTGTGTATTTGTGTGTGTCTGTCTGTGTGTACATGCGTGTGCATATGTATGTTGGGGGACGGCTGTCAAAGGCCAATGGAAGGAGAACCCATGACTATCCAGCTCCAAGTCAGCTTTCCTGTTGTCAATTCTACATTGTGGCATGGTGGTCCATGCCATCAATCCCAGCACTCGGGAGGCAGAGGCAGAAGGAGCTCTATAAATTTGAGGTCAGCCTGGTCTACACAGTAAGTTCCAGGACACCCAGGACTAAGCAGAGAGGACATGTCCCCTCCACACCCCAAAAATCTGCATCCTACTGCACTATTATTTTGCTAGGAATTCCTTTTTTCAATAGCAACCCTGTGAGTATACAGCAGTCTTTAACCAACACTCTCAGAAAAAAAGGAATATTTGAAAGATGATAGCGTCTCCTTCCTAAATTCATCCCATCAAGGGAAAAATATGTCAAGATTAAAAGATGTGTGAAACAGAACATGAACCCAAAAGTTTAGAGGCTCCGAATGCCTCCAGGATTTAATTCCTATGACACTTTCCTCAGCCACTAGAACATAGCAGCTGAAACAGAGTACATTTGGAAAGGCTTGGTACAGAGCAGGGGAGGCTTTGACCATACCCAGCTCTTCTAGTGCGAAACAACTCAGGTTTCCCTGAGACATGTTCAAAGGCAATTCAGTCTTGACTTCTTCTAAAGGGAAAGGCATTGGATTGAAGAGGCAGCCGGAGCCAGAGAACACAAAAGGAATAACGGGGATGATCCAGAAGGAGAGAAGTGATGTTCCATGGGTGTCTATGAAATATAGCAACAGTTCAGCCGTAATTGGGGGTTCATGAAAAAGAGTAGGTCAAAAAGGCCAGAGAGTTCAGTGGAGGCCATAAATGTAGGACTAATGAGACTTGAACCCTGACCTCTCTACTCCCCAAAACCCACTAAATGAGTCCTTTTCTTCTTTGATGTTCCCCTTAATCACCTGATTGACCATCCACCGAGTTGAAAGCAAGTCCATAAAAGGATTGACCACCTTGCCCCACAAGAAGCCTTTAAGTCACACACACCGTTAGACGTGGAATTTCCTACTCCCACCCCTTCGACATGGGGCTGTTTCCAGTTCTCCCAAATGCTTCTGTCTTTATGATGGTACCCTATCCATTTAAGGCCCTTTCTAATATAATGTCTCTGCAATTCTTGAATAATTTCTATCCAGCCTTAAAGACTTCCCTTTTAAAATGTCTGCGAGATAAACTTTTATTTTAAAAGTCTGGATGGAAATGACATGTTAATAGTGATTATTTCCAGGCACAGGGTTGAAGACTGATTTTTATTTTCATTATACTGTTGTTTTTCTAATTTTTAAAATTGCATTTAAACAGGAAAAAAGGCTCCTCCAGCCGCTGTGTAGAAGGCTTTGGGTCAAATATGCACATCCATTCAAGATATTTTCCTGAACTACCTACCGTGTGATGGGCAGCAAGGATGAAACAGAACCAAAATGCCCCTGCTCTGATGGAGTTTATGGCCAGCTCATAAGTCATTGCCAAAGCCAAGCAGAAGTGTGTCACTTCTATATTGAGACCTTGCTTTTTGAAATTTCTGATATTGTTTTTGTCAATAAGTACAAATATTAAATTGTTTTCAAACATCATTGACCAGGTGGCACTCAGGATTTTGTTTTGTCCACACTTAAAGACCATGTATATATTTCACTGTTCCCTTCCTCCTGGCTCTGGGAGCATCTCTTTGGTCCCAGAACTATGTGCTGACTTTTTGGGGTAGGCTTTAAGCATGTGAGCTGTTTCATGTGGTACTTTGCCCAATGGGAAAGGTGAAAAGTCACAAGAAATGATCTGATTTTGCCATGCACCATTAAAATGATGTTAGACAATATCATCTTAGGGAGATTCTTGATAGACAACAGCATCACAACTCTAACACACACACACGCACACACACACACACACACACGCACGCACACACACACACACACACATATACACACACGCACACCCCGATAAGGAAGGAGTCAGTACTTACAGGAATTTGAGCAAGGGCAGCTCTGTTAGTGCATCAGGGTCTATGTAAGTTAAGCTTCTGGTGTTCCGGATTTCTCTGCAAGAGTTAACGAGAGTGCTGTCAGCAAAATACATCCCTTCCAGTTTTTACTAAAGGCCAATCAAGTTTAACAAAAGCTCATGAAAAGATGTGGATACATTTATACGGTAAGGCAGAAACTATATGTCATTAGCCACAGATCCCTAGCTCCTCCCCTGGACATGATTTCCCTCATGGACTTGGTCTCAGACAATTTGAATTTATGGATTACCTTTCTCTTAACTGTAGTCTCAAAGCTTTGTTTGTCAGTTGCTTTGTTTCTTATCTTCCCTGCTTTCTTTTTAGATTTTGGTAGAAAAGACCCTCCCCCTGTCCAGTTTTGGCAAACCAATGAGCACAGACATCTTTATAGTGAAAAGAGCCAGTGATGTTGCCATGACGATGAGCACTAGAGGGGTAAATTAGTGAATCATGACAAATGACAGCATTGCAGAAAGGGCCAAGAGTCTGTTGACTGCAGTTTCAGGTGAAAGGGACAGAGGAAGCCTAAACGGCTTGCTTGGGCTTATTTTGCGATGCTAATAATTTAAGACTTCAGCATATGTGATACGTTGTGATATCATATGAGTTTGTAACTTATATAATTAGGTTCATGCATTCACTGATCAAGAATATGTAGTTAACATAAGTGTCATAACAACTGTTAAACCTGGGCTGTCACTAGTAAAGTTAAAATTTGGCACACATAGATTGGCTAGAAGAGGTTCACAGCACTCTCTATGCTTACAAGGAAAGTCAGTGAGAACCCACTAAGGTCTATAGTCTTTGGTTCTGTAGATGTCCCCTGAGGCTTGGCCACCAAGAGTATTGTGTCCAGTCATCCACGCTATTATTTGGAAAGCTTTCAGCTGTAGGATACATCCAGCACCTCATGAGAGCCTGTAGAAGGAGGAAGTGCTGTTATTGTCCATATTTATAGATGAGGAAACTATGACTCAGAGAGATCAAGGACCTTATTCAAAGTTATGTGGCCAGAGGTAACAGAGTCAAGATTCTACCACAAGCCTGGCTATTCAGCAATAAAAGGAACAAACTACAGATCTGTGCTATAATGTAGATGAACCACATCTCACAGACATCAAGCTAAATGAAAGAAGTAAAACACAAAAAGGTCACTTACTATATGCATCCATGTATAGGAAAGGTCCACATAAGACAAAGTTGTGGCAATATTTTAGAGCAGGATCTGAGATGTAGTGCAGTGGTCTAGCAAGTATAGCAGGCATAGAGCCTTGGGTTTGATCCTTAGCACTAAGGAAAGGATGGGGGGGGGAGAGAGGAGAGGGGAGGAGAGGGGGTGAGGGAGGAGAGAAGAGAAGAGGAAAGGAGATAAAATAAGAGGAGAGGGAAGGAGAAGAGATGAGAGGAGAGGAAAGGAGA
>PVIU01024448.1:0-25508 GCA_004026605.1 Ondatra zibethicus
ACCACACACCACACACACACACACATACACCACACACCACACACACACACACACACACACACACATACCACACACACACACCTTCCTTTGGTCCTTTCATCTCCATCTGCAAGTGTTCATTTCAGTCTGGTTCCAGGCCTCTGCCTGCTGCCACAGCATCAACCATGGGCTCTCATGGGGGCTCCCCGCTGGACTTCCCAGCATTCCCTGCCATGGAGATCCTGCAGTTTTGGCTCTATAGGTTTGCCCATTTCATGCCCTAACAGTTACCTGAATGAGGTAGATGGTGGGGTGGGTCAACTCAATAGCCTGTCCTGGGCCTGGTTGTCAGCTGAGCTGGTCCGCCTGTCAGATCCCACCAGCTCACACTCACACCACCAGGGCCGTCTGCACTGTTTTGTCAGGTAAAGTACAGGGCCCCCTCTCTCGAAAAGTTGTAGAGGGCCTATGGGGGGTGGGGGTTCACCTCTCCTGTTCTCACACCCTCAGGACCTGCTCACTTGTACCCCTGACAACACGGTTAGCTCAGATGTGGTGCCCTGCTGGGTTCCAGGGTCCCCTCTTCCTGTGTGCTGCAGCTAGTGAGGGGCAGGACTCATTCTCCCACTCTCATGACCCAGGGGCCAGCTCTCTCACTGGCCACATGTTCCAAGGAGCAGGAGGAGGGCACCACGTGGCAGATTGGGGGAGGGCGGAGTCAGTTCTCCTATTGTTATGCCCTCAGGGTTGACTCACCTGCATCCCCAAACAGGGCCATCTCCAGTGTGCTGCCCAAGTTAGGAGAAAGCCTGTGGTACAGGGTGGAGCCATCTTTCCTGAGTGCAGCCGGGGGGGGGGGGGGGGGGGCGGGGCGAGGGGAAGCTCTCCTGCTGGAGTATCCTATGAGGGGCGGGACCAGATATCCCAGTGCCAGTGAGGGGCATAGCCGGTTCATCACAGCCCTCTGATTTCAACATTCAAGGTTCCTAGGATCCCTTGTGGTAAACCAGGCCATGAACATCAGCACAGACTCAGACATGGCTCTTAGCGGCAGCTTGGGCTTAGACATCACCATGGACCTGGTGGCAGTCCAGGCCTCAGACACCTACATGGCTCAGGTTGTTTCCTGGCTCTCTGGCATCCTTCTGGACTTTGGTGGCAACATACGCCTTGACATCAATACACACCCAGCTTTGGTAGGACCACAGATCCAGACATGATCCTAAGAAGCAGTCCATGTTTGGATGTCTCAGGTAGCAATGCAGGCTTCCAGGTTTGGCATGGCCCCTACTGGCATTGTGTCCCTTAGGCTCCAACATGTCCCCCAGCAGTAGCCCTAACCCCCTGAATCAGCATGGCCCTCAATGGTATTAGGGGCCATGGACATCAGTGTAGACCCTGGCTATTATAGGGCCGTGAACCATACCCAGACATGGCCCTTGGCAGCAGCTGCAGCCCAGATGACGTCTCAGCCCCAGGTGACAGTGCTGGCCACTTAAGTTAGCATGGTCCCTCAGACACCAACATGGTCACGGGCTGTATTCTAGACCCCAGACATCTATGTGGCCTTTGGTGGGAACAAGGGCCATTGTCATTTGACATCAACACAGACCCAGGTTGTGGTAGGCCCATTGAACCAGCCGTTGTCCTCAGCAACAGCCTGGGCTTGGATGTTTCCATGGCACAGGTGGGAGCTCGGACCACTCACTTTGGCATGGTCCCAGAGGCATTGTGGTCCTTGTGATGTGGTAGCCCAGACTACAGGCCTCTGCATGGTCCTTAGTGGTGACAGGGGCCATAGGCTTCTTCTTAGGCCCCCTCATCTGCTTTAGGGCCCCAAACCAAGACTTGGCTCTTGGCTATAGTATAGTTCAGGGCCAGACATCACCTTGGACTGTGGTGGCAAGCACATTCATGCCAGCCTGTTCCACAGTACCATCACCTTTTTAGATCCACACCTCTCCCCAGGCCATGAGCCTCTCCGCCTCTCTCTCTCTGTTCCACCTCCCCTCCCTATACTTGTATTCCATCACTGTGCCTAACCGCCTGATGCCTCTGATGCCTGGTGGACACCTGGTTGGTGTGGAGCTGTTGCTGGAGCCTTCTCTCTGGCTGGGGCTAGAAACCCTGAGCTATGTTTGGTTGAGTCCTGCCCACCCAAGCCGCATGTCATGGGGTGGAGCTGTTCCTTTATCTGGTCTTAGAAGACCCAGTTACAAAGACAGAGGACAGCATGTGACCAAAGACCTATGAAAACACATCAGGGAAGAGCAACGTCCAGAACAGAGACAGGCAGCAGCCAAAGAGAACCAAGACTTGGGAACATGTCCTGAGAAAGACTGGGCAGGGGATTCCCGCTTTGCTGGTAAGCTTGGGCTCTGGAGTCCGGTGGGGCTTAGAATTCTAACTTTCCCCTAACTAGCTGAGAGATTCTTCAAGGCTCTTCCCTAGCTGCCCATCAGGCTGTTTGACTTCCCAAGCCTTCGTTTCCATCAGCATCTTTGGAATGTGTTCGGCCATGACCATGACCTCTTCTCCATCATTCCAACCCCAGTATTCCAATCCCCCTTTTCCTGTCTTATCCTCCCCACTGTTGTGTCTGCTAATGGATGCAATGTGTCTGCTCATACTGTGTGTCTTATTTATCCTCTGACCCAACCACCCGCACACACTAGGAATACTTGCTAGCTTTGTCCATGATGAACCTCAAATATTAAAGTAGCAGGAAGCATGGAGAGGAGCCCTGGGTGAGCACTGGTCTGTAGTAATGGTTAATATCAGTTGTCAACTTGGCAGGAACTTTTTAAAGAAACAAACATCATGTAGGCCTTTTGAAGAGCAGGTTGTCCAGAGAAACACAGACAGTGGCGGCCCAGCTCATGAGGTGTCAGAAGGGAACAAGAGCTCTATTGGGAACTGGGCTAACGGCTGTCCATTTTTGATTTTCTACTCTGGCTGCATTCTGTCCATGTTCTGAGGAGTGAGACTGATTTCAGGAATAATGGGATGGTTTGGTGGAGAAAAACCTCAAACTAGAACAGCATTCATCCAGCTACGGTGAGAGAGCAAATGAATGGAGCCGAAGGATTTGGAAAATGTGCCTCTTGTTTGGCAATGTAAAGAGTTAGAGTGCGTTTGGTATTCCAGATAGGCAGGATCAAGGCAGCAGTAACTGTCAAAGAGATCTGTGCTATTAAAGAGAAACACTGATCTCCACTTGGAAGGACGGAAGAGGAGCCCCGAGGGCAGGACCCTGCCCACTGAAGGCTCCAGCTTCTAAAAGGGAGACAGCTTGGTCTGAATGCTGCTGAGGGCTTCCCTGCTGAGAAACCACCATATTGAAAAGTTTGGGTTGTATATAGGGTTTTATGCATGTATAAGGTCCTCCATCTACAGGAGTGCTAGATGTCCTCTGTTCTGACACATTTTCTTCTTGCCTAACTACTGTGGCTATGACTTCTAAATACTAGGCAAGTGGACACCTCTTAAAAGGAGACACCCAAATAGACAAATAGCATGTGTTTGATATATATTATATATGTCTTCAATATATATACATGCATGTGTATATGTTATATATGTGTGTGTATTTGTGTGTTTAATATCGCTAATTATCCAGAAGGTGAAGATTAAAATCACCTTGAGTTCACAATTGTCTGTTGAAGAGATATATGCTTAGCAGTAAAGGGTGTGTACTTCAGGCTTCATCACAGAGATGCAGAGATATTTCAACATACAAAAATCTGTCAAGTTAATTCACCATATAAACAAAGTGAAAGAAAAAGAAACTTGATCATCTCATTAGATGCTGAAAAAACCTTGGACAAAATCCAATACCCCTTCATAATAAAAGACTTGGAAAGATCAGGGTTACAAGGAACATACCTAAACATAATAAAAAGCAGTATAAGACAAGCTGATTGCCAGCATCAAATTAAATGGAGAGAAACTCAAAGCAATTCCGCTAAAATCAAGAACAAGACAAGGCTGACCACTTTCTCCACATTCAGTGGAGAGTACTTGACATGGTAGCTAAAGCAGTAAGACAACTGAAGGAGAGCAAGTGGATACAGATTGGAAAGGAAGAAGTCAAAGTATCGTTATTAGCAGATGATATGATAGTGTACACAAGCGAACCCAAAAATTCTATCTTCAGTAAAGTGCCTGGATACAAGATTAATTAAAAAATCATTAACCCTCTTATATACAAATGATAAATGGGCTGAGAAGGCAATCAGGGGAATAATACCTTCACAATAACCACAAATAATATGTAATATCTTGGGGTGACTTTAACCAAGCAAATGGAAGATCCGTATGAGAAGAACTTCAAGTCTTTGAAAAAAAGAAATTGGGCAGATACCAAAAGATGGACAGATCTCCCATGTTCATGAATCAGTAGGATTAACATAGTAAAAATGGCCATTTTATCAAAATCAATCTACAGATTTAATGTAATCCCCCATGAAAATCTCAACACAAATCTTTACAGACCTTGCTCTGTAAAGAACAATGCTTAAACTTCATATGGAAAAACAAAAAAACTCAAGGATAGCTAAACAATCCTGTACAATAAAAGAACTTCCAGATATATCACCATCCCTGAGTTCAAGATCTATCACAGAGCTATAGTAATAAAAAACAGCATGGTATTGGCATAAAAACAGACAGGGGGGTCAATGTAATTGAATCAAAGACCCTGACATAAATCCCCATACCTGTGGTAACCTGACTTTTGATAAAGAAGCCAGAAATCCAAATTGGGAAAAAAAAAATAAAGCATCTTCAAAAAAATGGTGTTGAGCTAACTAGATGTGGGCATGTAGATGAATGCAAACAGACTCATATCTATCACCTTGCACAAAACTCAAGTCCAAGTTGATCAAACCAGATACACTGAACCTAATAGAAAAGGAAGTCGGGAATAGCCTTGAACACACTGGCACAGGAGGCAGCTCCCTGAGCTGAGCACTGATTTCACAGGCACTAAGATAAATAAGATAAACTAAGATAAATAAATGGGGGCCTAATGAAACTGAAAATTTTCTGTAAGGCAAAGGACACTGTCAATAGGACAAAATGGCAAGTGGGAAAAGGTCTTCCTCAATCCAATATCTGACAGAGGGGTAATTTCCAAAATATATAAAGAGATCAAGAAACTAGACATCAAAAAACCCCCAAATAGTTCAATTTAAAAATGGGGTACAGATCTGAACAGAGAATTCTCAATAGAAGAATCAATCTCAAATGGCTGAGAAACACTTAAGGAAATGTTCAGTATCCTTAGCCATCAGGGAAATGCAAATCAAAATGACTCTGAGATTCCATCTTACCAGTCAGAATGGTTAAGATAAAAAGTATAAATGTCAGAGTATGCTGCAAAGGATGTGGAGCAAGAGAAACACTTCTTCATTGCTGGTGGGATGCAAACTTGTACAGCCGTTTTGTAAATCAATATGGCGGTTTCTCATAAAATTGGGAAATGATATACCTCAAAACCCAGATACACCACTCCTGGGCATATACCCAAAGGATGCTCAATCATACCTCAAAGACACTTGCTCAACTATGTTCATGGCAGCTTTATTCATAATAGTCAGAGCCTGGAAACAAACTAGATGTCCCTCAACCAAAGAATTTATAAAGAAAATGTGGTACGTTTACACAATGGAGTATTACTCAGTTGTTAAAAACAATGACATCATGAAACTTGAAGACAAATGGATGGAACTAGAAAAAAATCATCCTGAATGAGGTAACCCACATCCAGAAAGACAAATATGGTATGTACTCACTTATAAGTGGATATTAGCCATAAAATAAAGGATAACTGTGTTATAGTCCAAGACCCATGAGGCTAGGTAACGAGGAGGGCTAAAGGTGGGGGATACTCAGCTATCTCCGGGAAAGGAAAATAGAAGAGATTTCATGAGTGGACTGGGGGCAGGTGGGGATGGAAACACGAGGGATCACATTAGGAGGGTGAATGGACGGGGAGAAAACTGAATAAGATGACTGGAAAGGAGCCTTTGGGGCTCAGGTGCAAGGGAAACTCCCAGGAATCTACAAGGATGACCCCAGCTAAGGCTCATAGCAATAGTGGACAAGTAGCCTGAACTGTCCATCTCCTGTGATTAGGCAAGACTTTCAGTAAAGGGATTGGGACACCAATCCAGCCACATAAACTCTGACCTACAATTTGTCCTGCCTATGGGATGTGCTGGGGTAAGGGTGGCACAGAGATTGTGGGAGGGCCAATCAATGACTGGTCAAGCCTAAGACCCCTGCTACGAGAGTGAGCCCACCCCTGACTCTGTGTGGAATGCTAGGACCCAATGGCTGGATGACCCAGAGACCCAGGATAGAACCAAACATGATTGGAGAAAAAAATGTCAACATAATGATGTATAACAATATTCTACTATACTCATAGATAGGTGCCCACCCCAATTGTCCTCAGAGAGGCTTTATCCAGTAACTGGTGGAAACAGATGCAGACCCACAGACAGACGTGCTCAGAGAATCATGAAGAAGAGATGAAGGATTATATGAGCTAGAGGGGTCAAGAATGTCACAAGAAAACCCACAGAATCAGCTAACCTGGGCTCCTAGGAGCTCACAGAATTTGAACTGTCAACCAGGGAGCCTGCATGGGACCAATCTAGGTCTTCTACATATATGTGACAGTTGTGTAACTTGGTCTTCTTGTGGGACACCTAGCACTGAGAACAGGGCTGTCTCTGACTTTTTTACAGGCTTTTGGAACCCCATATCTCATACTGGATCTCCTTGCCTAGCCTTGATACAAGGGGAGATGCTTAATCCTACCACAACTTGATATTTTGTTGATATCTATGGGAAGCCTGCCCTTTTCTGAACAGAAGCAGAGGAGGAGTGTTGGGGGGGAAGGGAGGTGGGAGAGGGACTGGTAGGAGAAGAGAGAGGGGAAACTACAGTTGGGATGTAAAATAAAGAAATAAAGTTAATTATTTTAAAAGTGTATATTTCTCTTGCAGAGGCCCCAAGGTCAGGTCCTAGCACTATATAGGATGGCTTACAACCACCTGTAACTCCAGCTCCAGGGGAGGTGATGGCCCACCCTGAAACCTTCTTCATGCACATACCACCGTCACCACCACACACATATTACACATAATTAAAACGAATATTTGAAAAAATAAACGAAAGCATACCTGTTAGAATGACTAGTATCTTTTGATATTGTTTTATCTACTATTTAGATAAAATACAACAACTGCGGGGGGGAGGGGCTAGAGAGTGTTAGACCTTTGCACACGTGAATGCATGATGGTGTGATGTGGGTTTCCTTACTGTCAGGCTTTCTCTGGAAAAAGGATCAGCAACTTCCTTTGCCATCAAGGACCAGATAATTAATACCTGTACCTTTACAGGCGGAAGTTCTCTGTCCCTCTGTCCCGCCATTACAGATGATGAGTGTGAAAGCAACAGCAGATCACCAAAAACAAACAGCTGTGTTTCAGTAAATCTGTATTTACAAAAACAAAGTGCAGGCCCTAAGGGACAACAGGCTAAGGAATGTCTGCCCCTGGTTAAGATGGTTGAATGACTGTACCCCTAGGTGAGCCATGGACCGAATGGGCAAGCACCCCTATGGCAGTGACAGGGTTGGTTCACCATGTTTCTAAGTGAAACCAAAGCAAGAAAAAAAAAACATATTCAAAATGTGGATGAAAAGACAGGCTGGGAAATCGTGCTAAGGAGCTGGGCTGATTAACTGGAATTAGTATGATGCAAGTCAATGACTAACTGTTCGTTTTTATATTTACAAAACTGACAACCGAGCTCAGCTCCATCCCACCGACAGGCAGAAGACAAGCCACCTTTGACAGCCGTTGCTCAAAAACAGTCTGGGGCTGTCACACGTCTGCCTCTCATTTATTCACCAATTCATTCATTCACTTGTTTACACACTGAGTGTTCAACGCTAACAGCCAAGCGTTTACCACAGCCTCTACATAGCCCAGGAGCAGTTTTGACAGCTAATATGAAGCAATTTCTGCCAACAGGACACACAGTCTATTGGACAGGACAGATGTTTCTTTACTCAGTCATCCATGTGTTTGTTTTGTTGACAACTAGGTATTATGGCCACTGACATGCCAAGATTAGAATGTGATGTGGAGCTGACAGAGGCAAAGGAAGCAGGTCCCAGGCTTCCAGGACCTCAGACTGTAATCTTGGGGACACACACGGAAACAAATAAATGGTGGCACAGCTCAGTATGAACTGTTGCAGAAATACACACCAAATACCACGAGGCCGGGAAGAGCGAAGTGCCGGCTCTCCCCGGGGAGCTAGGGAGCTAACATTCAGGCTGTCTCCGGACAAGGTTTCCTTCCCAGTGATGATTTGTTCTTTATCTTTTAACTGAGGGATTTTGAGCCTGCTCACAAACAGCTAGGAATACGTGTGCTTCGCCTTTGGTCCCAGTTGATGAAGTCATCTACTAGATTATTGGCAAATTCTTCAAACAATCTTCTTTTGCTAATGTAAATAGTGCTTACAAATTGAACTAATTACCCTTAATTAAGTTAAACTGCAATTATGAATGCAGTCCCCGCTGGGTTGGCTCCAGCAAACTTCTCTGATAAAGGTTAAGTGTGTGCAGTATATTTAGAAATTGGTTAGCTGGCGGTGGTGGCCCATGCCTTTAATTCTAGCATTCTTGAGGCAGAGACAGGTGGATCTCTCTGAGTTCAGAGCCAGCTTGATCTACATAGTAAGTTCCAGGTCAGCCAGTGTTACATAGTGAGACCCTGTCTCAAAAACAATGATAAAACAAAAAACAAACAAACAAAAAACCCAAGAGGTTTGGGAAACTTTGGGGAAACGGAAAATCACTTTGAGGTGGGTGAATCGGCTTGCCATGAGGATGCTGTCTAGACAGTTATCAGCAGGTGCTGCCATGGGGAGCAGATTCTAGGAAGGCATGGAAAGCCAGGCCTCGGAATTATGGAGATGGGGGAAAGAGCGTCTGCATCCTCCACACCTGTTAGTCATTAGGTAGGACTGTGCCGGGCGGGGATGGGGTGGGGAGGGGAGTGAGGCAGCTAATTCCAAGGTTCTTCTGGTGCTCATAGCAGATGGGTTCTGAGAGATGCGATTAAGGTCACTGAAAGTCGGTTGGGGGCACAGAAGTGAGCCCCATGGATCCTTAGGTAGAGCAGCAGCAGCAGTCTCTGGGTGCATGATATCTAAGCTTTTAGAAAATTTTAGCTTCAAGAGCAGAGGAAACATTCTAAGAAGTAAGGCTTACAGCTGTACTTCCACACCACTAAAACTTGCTCCAAACCATACAGCACCCAGCACTTTGTCAGGTACCTTGTATTTCTCTACATTTATCATTTTTACTTCTTGTAAAGTTTTCATTGTAGCCATTTGATAGTTTTCCTGATTGGGGTATTGTGTGTGTGTGTGTGTGTGTGTGTGTGTGTGTGTGTGTGTGTGTGTGTGTGCGCATGCGTGCACACCTGTCCAGATTTTTACATGGGTGCTGGTGCCAAACCCAGGTCCTCATGCTTGTGAAGCAAGCATTTTACCCACAGAACCTTCTCTCCAGTCCTCTGGTTGGGGCTATTGCATGCCATACCCAATCAAAGGGTAACTTCTCTGACCCACTGAGTCTGAAGGGTCCCTCCAGGGCTGCAGGCCAATTCGCCAGGCTGAGTGGTACCCATTTAACACAGCCTCCTGAGAAGAGTTACCAATACACCCTCCACATGGGTTTGCCTTTGGGGCTCCTGGGAATCTCCCTGCAAGCAGCGTGCATGGACATCTTCTGGGGCTGGAATTCTATGGCTATGCCTCTCTTGCTGTCGTTTTATGCTATTGATCTTGCCTGTTAGCTTTATTAAAAGCTCACACGTTTCTCCCCATATTTTATTATAATCCATGCAGCTTCCTGGGGGCTCCATCTCCTAGGAGATGAGTAGTTGGATCCACGTACTCCCTGCATCTCTCCGGGATTCTTGGCTAATTAATGGTTTGCAACATTGGACTGTGTCCTCTTTCTACTTGGCTGCCTGCATGTGGCCATCAGCACTCACCAATCTGACTTGACCTTTGGACATCATCTGACCTGATATTTTTAGAATTAATTGACTTATGTTTGTGTGGCTAGTTTATTCTTTCTTAATTATCCACATACAAGCAAGTATAGGTTTCTATTTTGTACAAAATAATAATATCTGGGCTGGTGAGATGACTCAATGGGTCGAGGCACTTGCAGCCAAGCCTAATGACTTTGTTCTGTCTCTGGGAGCCACGTTAGAAGGAGAGAACTGATCTGAACTCCACTGTGGTGAACACACACACACACAAACTTATAAGGAGATGTGGCACAATTTCATACAGGTAGGTCCTGGAGCTAGACAGCCTGAGATCACAGTTGGGGTCCCCCACCCAGAGGCTGTGTGGCCTTGAGAAGGTCACTTAATCTCTCTGACAATTTGCAAAATGGGATTAACAGAATACGGCTGGGCTTGGTGCCTGTTGCTAGGTGATTAGGCCAGGGACATTCGGTATTGCCTGCATGGTCGGTGGGCATTTACTATTTTCTGTGAAGACCATGGGGGTCCCAGCTCCCCTTCTTTGTTGACATCCATGGGATCCCTGAGCCTGCCCTATCATTTTTAACTTTTCAGTATTAAAAACTCTATGGTCACTTTCAATGTTAACTCATAGCTTTTCGCAGACATCACTTGTCCCAATTAAATGCAATTATTGCTACTCTTTACCAATTACTGATGCTCAAATTGTTGCCACTTAGATAGTAGGAGTTCTTTCAAGCTGATTTTCTGAGCCCGTGCTGTGAATTCCTGAAGCAATCTTGCTTTCTGGAGACACAAGGGCATTGTGGGGCTGGGGAAACAGCTTCAGTAGCACATGTGACAAGTGTGGGCCAGACCCAGAGTCCAATCCCCAGTTCAAAAGAGAATATTATGTCCCTATGTTGTCTTCTCCCATCCCCAAATGCATGAGACGGGTATCACCAGGTGTCTGGTGTTAGCAACTGCACCCTAGGCTCTGAGCTGGTGCTGAGCAGCGTGTCCATCGCTACTACTGCGCCATTGACCAGCAATGATGGAGCTGCCTTGTTTTGAAATCATAAATTCACTCTCATCTCTCTTGACCTGACAAGTCTGTTTGTGATAGTTCATTTGTCAGCTAGCGTGCGATTCCTCGATGACATGATTTTTGTTGTCGTCATTGTTGCTGGGGCTGCTGGGTTTTTTTCTTCTCTCGTCTTATCTTGATGGCAAAAAGAAAGATGGAGATAGGAAAATACAGACGCCTAAAAGAGCAGAAAGCGCAGGAGAACACAGAGGGCAGCCTTGAGTACTTGCTTGATACAAGGAGGATGGGAACTCTGTGGAACCCAGTGACTGCCTGAGCTTCAGACCCCAGGCCCTCCGACCTCCCTGCCCAAGGCACTCCCCTCTCATGATCCTCTCCCAACACCAAGCTGGTCTCCCTGGAAGGTGTTTCAGTGTGACCATGGGGCTGCCCAAATGACATCTGGGACTCCAAAGGGCACTGGGATGGGGCTAATAAATTACAAAACCAGCGTGGTTTAAGATTTATTTTATTTTTATTTTTATTTTTACACACACACACACACACACACACACACACACAGCGCTTTGAGGCCATAGGAGAGGGTCAAATAACCCAGAGTTGTTTGTAAACTGCCCAACATGAGTTCCGAGAACCCAATGCAGGACTTCTACAAGAACATTAAGCACTGAGCCATCTCTCCCGTCACATGCTATTTTTAAAAAAGATTTATTTCATTTTTTTTTAACCCAAGAAGTTTAACACCAGAAGGCTTTTTTCCTTGTTATCCAGTAAAAATGCCATTGGCTATAGGATAGCAGCATTCCCTGACGTAGGCACTCAGGGCTCCATTTAATGACTCCACCACCTGGCAGGGCCTAGGGGTTATTGGGGAGTCTCCTGAATTTGATCATCAGCTGAGGTAAATGAAGGATTGTGTGGAAGACAGATGGGCTAGCACTGTTTACACTCATCATGCCAACTATACCATGGGGGGGGGGGTGAGGAGATGGCCAAAGTCGGTATCTGGAAGTCTCAAACCAACTGAAATTCTCTAGGAAGGCCCATGGCAGGCTGTCAAGAGAGCCTGTCTTACCAGCTAATACAGCCGGCCACACAACATTTGTCCATTCATGACTGACTTATTTGACTTGACATAACACCTTTGAGCTTTATTTATGCTACAGCATGTTTCAACCTTGTTTTTTTTAAGACTATTATCAGTATATTTCACTTTGTTTATCCACTCATCTATTGGTGGGCATGCCCACGGCTTCCAGTTGTTGACATATACTTAATACTACTGAACTGCACACTCATGCATGACTGATGGTTCAAGGAAAAGGATGAGGAGATGTGCTACCTGGCTGCCACGGGATATCAGAATCCTAAACTCACGGGTAGAGGTATGATTTGCCTCTTAGTGCTCCTTTTCACTGGGCAGAAGTGGTTTTCAATGAATGCTTGAACCAATCTCAAAGTCCTCAAGGGTCTGAAGATCTTTTTGTCTAAAAAGTATGCAACATAGGGTCATGGCGCATTCCAGTACCCTCTGTCAAGCTGCCCCAAGCAGGGTAGCTTGCCTAGAATTCCCAGGAAATCCTTCTCCAAGTCTTCATCCTTTTCCTCTGAGATACTTCCAGTGTGTGACTAGGAACAGTGTGCGATTTTTTAAGTTCTGGTGTTGAGATCAAACAGACTCAGGTTTGCAAACTTCGCAATCTGTGCATGGCTGAGGAAGATGGTTAATTTGTTTGCGCCTCAGTTTCCTTGGCAATAGGAGATGAGTTAAGTTCTTGCCTGGATCTTTTCATCCTAGAGCCCGCTCCACACCCCTGCACACCACTGTCCACCGAGGAGAGGGATCCATGTGGCTACTCCTTGCTGCTTGCTCATCTTGGGGTGTCCCCTCTCCACACCTCTCCACACCACTGTCCACCGAGGAGAGGGATCCATGTGGCTACTCCTTGCTGCTTGCTCATCTTGAGATGGCTTTGCATCTTGCGGCCCTTTGTAAATCATTTTCCAAACAAACTCTCCTCCAATTATGGCAATTTGGGTTACATATTGCTCAATTTTGGCCCGAAGGCCATTATGAGCTTTCAATGAGAGAAGAGATGGGAACATTTGACTCAAGCCAGAACATATCATAAATTTCTGGCAGATCAGGGCCTTCTTGGGGGGGGTCTACTATGGGCTTGGCTGTTTCCCTCAGCCTTTGTGACAAACAGCCCATCCTTCATATACCTGAACTTTTTGTCTCCTGTTTAAATTTGCAGCTTGCCTGGAACCTAGGAGTAGAACACTTTCATTTCCCTTTTTGTTGTTGTTGTTTAATAGCAGTACTCTGGCATCTAGAGAGAGCTGTTTGGCTACTGAGCAAACATAAGGCATTAAAATATGTTGTGAGTTAGAAAAACCATTGCAGAAATTCCAGGCCTGCCTCTACCCTCAAAATGTAAGCTATTATTTGTGTCCCTGTCTCATATATTTGGAAGCTCTGTCCGTGCTGGCCTTTTTCCCTCCGGGCTTCTTGACTAGCTAGTTAGAATGGATGAGCCCAATTTTTATTATGGCTGACAGGAGGACCACAGGGCTGCAGCTTCTGCAGATAGAGTTGGACAAGATTCAAATGAGGTAAGGGACTGACCATTGCATGTGGGAACTTGGGGACCTGGGGCACCTTTGCCGTGGGTGAAAGGTGAGACCAAGCACAGAATGTGTGAGGATGCGTTGAGTCACTGGGGTTACTGGGCTATTTATCCATCACTGTATGACTTATGTGCATTGAGACTGGAGAATACTTTCGAGGCTTGTGCACGCAGACCAATTCTACACCTTCACCTCCTATACACAGAACACCAACAGTTAAAGAAAATGTTCGTGTTCCAATCCACTTTCTGACATAGATTAAACACTGTGAGCTGGGTATTCTTACTGGCCCCGTCTTAAAAGCATGGAGATCCAGACTTTGGGAGGGAACAATTTACCCATGATGCACTAGGATGAGCTGAGATTCAGTCACAGACAGCTAGACCCTAGAGTCAGCCACAGCCTGGCTGTTTGGCCTGAGTATAAGAAAGATTTATTTTCTGGCTTCTCACTCTCTGCCTTCTGTGTCAGAGTGGTCAAGGGTCCCCTCCCTGTCCAATTCACAGCCAACACCAAAAATGTCAAGTAACACAATATAATTCAGGAGGGAAGAATTCTCTGCTCAGCACTCCTGGGTTTGAGTCCCATTCTACCTCACGGCAGCAATGTCCCTCGAGTAGACTGCGCCTCATCACCAAACCAGGGAGCAGCAGTGTTTAAGGGCTCAGCAAATGCAAAGGACTCCGCGTTAGTTACTTTTCTCCTGGCTGAGACCGAATTCCCAACAGGATGGAACTCATGGAGGGACTGTTTGTTTGACTCAAGGTTCCGAGGGCGTAGTTCATGGAGGTGGGGAAAGCGCGGCGTTGGAGGCTGCTGGTTGTCCCCTCAGTAGAAGCATAGGGCTTTAAACACCGGGCTCAGCTTGCTTTCGATTCAGTCCAGGACACGGCCCATGTGACCATCTCTGTCGAGGGCAGGTCTTCCCTCCTCTGTTAACCCCTCTAGAATGGTCCTCACAGACACATCCTAACACACGTCTCACCAGTGCCATAGGTGTTTCTTAATCCAGTCGAGCTGGTGATCAAAATTAAGCATCACAGGCTTCAAAGTGGAACGCACACTACATCGTCCAGTGATGGGCTTAAAATGATACCTCTCGGGTTCCAAAAGGAAGCATCAAAATGGCTACTGCTAATTTTTTAAATGTACCTCACAAGCCTGAGGAAGTTAAATTTCATTGGTATACAAATGTATGCATAAACACTTAACCTATAGTTGACCTGTTCGGTCCATCTTCTCTATTTTTCAGTGTAGATTGCTATAGCAGTTTTGTGTGAGCTCCGTAAATGAATTCAGGGATCACAACATGCAGCCTTGTGACTTAAAGACATTACAGGACCTGGGAGATGGCTCAGTGGGTAAAAGCTCCTGCTATCCCAGGCTGATGGCGCCTGAGCTCAGATTCACCAGATCCACATGAAAAGCTGAAGGTAACAGCATGTGTCTGCTATCCCACACTCCCCACTCTGAGCCAGGACACAGAGATCCAAGAGTCCCCTGGACAGTGGAGGGCCACCTAACCTGGACCATACAGCACAGCAGCAATGACAAGACCAGAGACCCTGCCTCAGCATGGAGAAAGGAGAGAAACGACTGCTCAGAGATGTCCTCTGGCTTTCACATGCATGCTGTGACATGCACACACACGCACACGCATACACACACACGTGCACACACATGCATACTCACACACACGCACACACACAAAGACTCAACCATTCAAACAACGAGATACAGAAACGGTCGCATTCGCCTGTCCTCTTCTGTTCAAGTTCTTTGCAGTCCGAGAAAGGATGGCATCGAGCTGACAGAATGGCATTCGCCACCCACCAAAGGAAATTATGCTAAGAGAATTTAAAATATAGATTCCCACCCACTATCCTTAATGACACATTTTTCTCTGTGTGCAACCTGCCTGGAGATAGCCACTAATGATAGCACAAGTCTGCCACAATTAGCAGGGCGTTAAATGTTATGGATTCCAACTTAATTTCATCCTTCTAGAATTTCACAGAAGGTGCACGTGTGTGTGTGTGTGTGTGTGTGTGTGTGTGTGTGTGTGTGTGTGTGTGTGTGATGAGGTCCTGGAAAAGTACCATTTGACAATGTGTAAGCAACCAATCAATGTAATGTATGATTTCAATTGTCTTTGTGGAGAAGGGTGTGTGGCTTTAAAAGCATGGGGAGGCTGAGCTAAAGTGGTGTATGTCATTGACTCCATAGCTGTGTTCTAGCTCATGACCAATAGGTAGCAACTGCAATCGCTGACAACCCCCTATTTACTTAGCGCTTATTATTTTTTTCCATAAAGCTTGAAACACATTTATTATGAAGAATTTCAGATACTCAAACAGCAGCTGCATGATCCACATAGACCCTTATCTAGCTTCAATTATCACCCCTTCCTTTCTTTTGAGACAGTGTCTCACATCCTCTAAGCTAGCTTTGAACGCACCGTAGAGCAGACATGATGGTGAACTTTTGATCCCCCTGCCTCCACCTTCAGAACGTTGGGGGCAACCCTGCATGGACACCCCTTGGGGGAGGGGGTAAGAAGGCCTGGAGTCAGTGACACAGATGCTGAGAGTCAGGTGAGTAGCAAAAGCCACCTCCTTTATTGAGGGTAGGGGCAGGCAGGCCTCTTATGCCCCTCCCAAGGTCCTATTGGCTCAGGCCGACTCTGTGTTGTCCTTCCTTCATTGGCATCTCCTGTCAGGTGTCTCTATGTCAGCTGTCTCTGGATGTATCACAAGCCTCAGGTTGGCTCAGGAAGGAAGTACCTACTGTGCACGGTCACTGGGGCTGGTTTGGGCAGGACGACTGTGGCTTGGGTAGGCTGGCCAAGAGTTTCTCCTACACCAGACTGATGAAGTTACAGGCTGTTTCCCCTTGCCCAGTGCCAGGGATGGAGCCCAGAACTTCATGTGTGTTAGGCACTCTCTCCACAGAGCTACCAGCCCCAGTCAGTCATGGTCATTCTGATCATCTCGTTTTATCTCCCCCTTCAGTTGTTTGGATTAGTTTTTAAAAATCCTATGTACTTCACCTTTAAAGAGATTGATACGATCTCCAAGTCATGAAGACATTTTATAAACTACTTTACTGATATCACAGGAAAACCGTATCTCCCATTGTCTCCCACATTCATCCTTATTATCAGCCATCTCCTCAAAATACAAATACAGCCAATCCTTCCAGACATGCTCCAGCTTTTTCATGCCCTGGAAGAAGCCAAACTCACATCACCCCTGGAGGAAGCCCAAATACCTAAAACATCTGCCCTGGCCACTCATTCCCCATTGCTGTCCTAACTATTCACCCCGCCCCCCAATTTCTGCCCTGGATGCTAATCCTTCTGTCACCCTTTACATTTGAGACAAGTTCCTTCTGGGGATTTCTGAGCCAATTTGCTCCCTGAGTGCCACCAACATCCTGGCACTTGCTGTTACCCCTGCCTGCTTGGCTACGGGTCTCAGACCCAGGAAAGATACAGAAGAGGAGGGAGGAGCAGGAGGGGACTGGGAGAAGGGGAGGAAATGTAAATTTTTTTGAATAAAAAAAAAGAATATGAAAAAGAGATACAGAAGAGGAGTGATGGCAGACCCCCATCTAAGACCCCAACTGCCTACTTTGTTTTTCGCTAAACTATGTCCCTGTGCTTCAGAAGGCTCCTCCCAGGGCTTAGGTTTGCCCCTTGGTGCTTGCTCATTCCTTGTGTTAAGCGGGGAGGAACCTGCTCTGCTCTGGTCACCTGCCTTAGGCTGAACTCAGCGTTGGACAGAGTGTAGCAGCAAGCACCCGTTAATCTGAAAGGAGTGGGGAGCTGTGATCTCACTCTCCTCCCTTCCTGTCACCCCCAGATTCTGCTCTTGCCTCTCTTTCCACTCATTCACCCACTTGTCCTTCCACATCCCCAAGACAGGTGAGAGCCCCTCCTGGAAACCTGACTTTGCTTGTTCTAAGCTGGCTTCCCTTACCAAGCTCAGCCCCTCGCTAATGTATGACCTGCCTTCAATCCACTCTGTACCCTGGGAGCCAAGACCGGCTTCTCTTCATCTGTGTGCCAAGGACACAGTTCTGGAACATCACCAAGCAGGTATCAGGACTGATTGGAGGAATGAATCAGCCAAGAGTCGGGGATACAATGGAGCCCAAAAGTCCACGAAGCAGAGAGCAAGTGATGGATCTGGGTCAAGGGGGGCTGAGAAATGATGGGGATGCTACACCAGGAAGGTCTGGCCAAACCAATGATGGCTAAGACCCAGAACAAGTAGAAGGGCCCTCCTTTCTTTGTGAGGGTCTACCAGGCGTGAGTTCAGGAAGGGAGTGGCTCTGTGGATAAAGCTAAGTCACCGGAATATAAATTCCATCAAGACAGAAGCTTTCAGGGGAGGGGTTTTTATCTCCACCATTCACAGCTGTCCCTACAGCACCTGGAACAAAGCAGGTGTTCAATGAACTTGGGGTCAGCCAAAAATAAAATGGAGATAAGAAGTGCATATGAGCAGAGGCAGGAGAGCACCTGTTTCTTCATTCCCCGGGCCACCACAGAGCATCTAAGAATAGACCCAAACCTACCAACCTTGGGGCCATCAGCACCAGGCTCAGTTTACTGAGACCTGGGTCTGCAATGCTTGGTAGAGTCTGCCACCTATGTGTGCTCTGAACATCACTGATGGTTTATGGCTATGTTTGTGAAATGGACTTCATATTGTCTGACTCAAAGTGCATTAGGATTCTCTATGTTCTTCATGTCTTCAGCGAAAGTTCTGTATTAGTTCCATCTTTAAGGATTTTTCTCAGCCCTGTTTTGAAACGTTGAATGGATTCCAACCCTATCAATCAAGGTCAGATTTGTCAGGAGAGCATCTGTGTGTGAGCAGGAGTGTGTTTGCATTCCATTGAGATTTCTATTTTTGCTCTATGATAGTACATGCCAGGCTGTCTCCAAATCACAGAACTGTAAGTAGCATACCAGCATCTTATGATCTATTAATAGGTTCTCTACGGGGTGGAAGGAGAGGGCTCTGAAGACACAGAGTCTTGGCAAATTCTCTCCTAAACAGCTCTTCAGTGCAGGGTTGCTCCCAGCCTTTGTTATGTAACGTGCAGACGGTATTCTCCCAAGACACGGTGTCAAAAGATGTAGTCCTCACTGATAGACTCTCATGGTTTTGGTCGTTCAGGCGGTCCCCCTGCCCCGGGACACTTTTCAACAATCTAGAAGTTTCCTGGTCTAAGAACAAGTCCAGAAATGCCATTTTCCAGAAAATCAAACCACGAGGAGGCTTGCTTTTCTTCACCCTTAATATACCAAAATGACTGCTTTACCCATGAAGCAGAAGCCGCACTCTTAGCCCCCATCCTTCCTAAGAGCAGCCAAGACTCGAAACCGGGGCTCGGATGTGAACTCTCTTGGAACAAAATCACATGACTGTCTGACAGCTCCTCAGCTCTCAGCGGCAGAGTCTTCTTCTGTAAGAGCAATGACGTATTTGAGAGATCCCTTAGCATTGACAGCAGGCGGTATCTGATTGGATGAGGCAAGGTCTGGCCTGGGGTAGGTGATGCCTCATCAATGGAGCACCAGGTAATGGCCTTGGGGATGAAGTCACAAACCAAACAGAAGTATCTACCCTAACCTTGGAGGAAGAGTTTGTTAGTGTACACCGGTAATCGCTGTCTTCAGGAAGCTGAGGCAGAAGGTTCAAGAGTTCAAGGCCAGCCTGGTCTACAAAAGAAGACTGGAGGGTGGAGGAACTAAGAGGAGAGAGATTGGGGAAGGAGAAGAGGGAAAGGAGGAAGAGGAAGAAACAAAGAAGGGAGTGGGTGACACTGTTTGGAGGGAGACATTAGCCAGAACAGGTAGAAAGAAACATCAGTAGACCTAGGCTCCCCAGACGGTCCCAAGGTGTTACCATGGCACCAGGACTTGAAGACAGCTGTAGATGCTCTTCCTGGCATCTGTTGCCGAGTTCTGTGGGAGGAGAGAAAACTATGAACCCTGCTGTTATCAAGCCCATGCAGCAGGAGAGGATGCCTGGACACTACCCACTTCCCGGGACAGCAGAAGCAGAGACCTGAATATCTGCTCAGCCACACATGGAGTGCCTCTGGCACACACGCAAGACAGTCCAAAGTCACAGCGTGCGACCACTAAGGGCACACTGGGCAATTATCTGATGTGGTCTCTGCTGACGATAGAAACGGATCCTGCGGATACCCACGGGCCATGACGCCCAGCAGGAGCCCGAGTCTCTGTTTATTTTAAAGAAACTCAGGAAAGGAAAAAAAAATGTTTTGTTTTGAGACAGTCTCACTCTGTAGCCAAGGCTGGCTGGGACTCATGGTATCCTCCTCAGGCCACTTTTTGAACAGGTGCTTCAGCCTCCGAGAGCATCTGCAGATTGCCCGTGGCGTCTCCATCATCTGCCTCCCAGGAAGACAGAGGAGTTGCTGTCTAATTGTGCTTGCGTTTTCTCCCTTTGCTCTTTTCCCTCCCACTCGGCTTTCTCCTGGGCATTAGGCATTTAATTGTGCGTGTCACTATTCATTGTGCCAGGGGTTTTACAGGGCTGCGGGCCCTGGCTTCTCCACTCTGCCAGCTTAATGCACACCAACTCTTGTCCCGCCTGTTTCATGACTCATTGTTCAACTTGTTCTCATAATTATCTCATGTCTCAGACTCAGGAGGGAGATCCTAGCGAGCTTGAGAAGACGGTGAAATATTTACTTTGCACCAAATGAAGACCACAATTCAATCCCTCTGAATATCAATTAGAGGCATATGGTGGGAGCCAAGCTCACTGATAAAGTTAAAAGAAATAGCACAGTGAGGGAGAGTCTCTCCCTCATAGGCACAGGCAGGAGGGTACGATGCTAACGCTGGCTGTGAGTTCCTGAACAGATTGTCTGAACACCTGCGGTTCAAGGGTCCTCTGACTCCTAAGGATTCTCCTCAGTGTCTCCTTAGACAAGATTGTCATAATTCAGAAAACGGCCCTAGCAAGCAGGTTTTAAACATTACCCAGGGCTGCCAAGAGCACAGTGTTGAGAATTCTGAGGCAGCATTTGGTGGCAATCTCAGCCACCAGTTGAGATGAAACCAGAAGAGTGTGCCCCTTGGGCATATTTTCTAGGAAAACGAACCTCATCGAAAACTGAAGGTGTGTCCCTGCGCGGTCTGGTAGTTTGCTCGGCCTCAGTTTCCTGACACATATAACCAAGATAACGGCAGTATTCCCCTGAAGAGGTCATGATGGGAATCAGCCCAGGAAAACATGTACAATGATTTTAAGAATCATAGACATTAAAGTAATATGAAAAGATGTCACTTAAATCAATGGACACTCCCGTGATACTGCATATGTGTGCGCACAGGCTCACATGTGGCTCTCAGACACTCCCGTGACACTCTTTATGTATGCACAGGCACACATGTGGCTCTTAGACACTCCTGTGATACTGCATATGTGTGCACAGGCTCACATGATACTGCATATGTGTGCACAGGCTCACGTGTGGCTCTCAGACACTCCTGTGATACTGCATATGTGTGCACAGGCTCATGTGTGGCTTTCCAATGCTTCAGGGAAAGCTCTTTGAACTTTAGAGCTCTGACATTTGGCACCTGGTAGAACTGTGTTGTGGGGTTTGGCTTGTGCACTGAAGGAGACTTATAAACACCCTGGGGCTCAACCCAGTGACACCAGTGACAATGTGACCTCCAACAATCAGCCACCAAAGCTGTCTCTAGACTACGTTGCCAAGAACAAATTGCTCCTTCTGTGTCTGGGTCTCTTAGTTTACTCTCTAGGTGCAGTGTGGATTCTCCTGGGAGCTAGCTTTGAAAATGTTCCACGCCCCAGGCACTGAGCCCCAGCCAGAAGAGTGGGTTCAGCAGGCTAGGATTAGGTGGGCTCTCTAGTTTCATTTCTGTCACTATGATAAAATACCCTGACCCAAAGCAACCAAAGAGGAGAAAGGATTCATATTATCCCACAGTTCCAGGTCACAGTCCATCACAGCAGGGACGCCAAGGTGGCAGGAGCTCGGGGCACCTCACCACATCACATTCACAGGCAAGAGTAGAGACAAATGAATGTAGACACACCCACCACTGGCTTCACCTCCACCACTCCCATACAGTCCAGGATCCCAAACCAGGGAATGGTACTGCCCACAGTGCACTAGACCCTTCCCATATCAATCAAGACAATCCCCTATGTACATGCCCAGTGGCCGACCTGATCAAGACAATCCCCTATGTACATGCCCAGTGGCCGACCTGATCAAGACAATCCCCCATTGGCACTCTTTTCCTAGGTGACCCTATACTATGTCACGCCAACAGTTAAAATCAACCACCCCAACAGGGTATAGTACCAATCTCCAGGTGTTCTAGAGTTGGGAATTCTGACACAGTGAAGGTCTCTTCTGTAGTGAGTCACAGTCACCACCCTGGCTCTATGGATTCAGTTACAGGCTGCTCAAAGAAATGAACCCACGTACTCTTTGGGCAAAACCACCATGAGCTATACAAGGACCAAATGAAAGAGAGGTGTCCATCCCTCAACCTGGTGTTCACTTCCCCTCCCACATTCCTTCACACGAATTTTATTTCTTAATGAATCTGTGAACACTTTATTCTTGATCAGACAATGGAGGGAGTGTGATGAAGGAGATAATTAAACATGATGGATATCCAACCATGTCCATCTTGAAGCCATTTTTCAAAGACAATGGAAGCTCTAACATCCCTCTGATGAGAAGGAGCCAGACAGAAACATCGAGAATAACATATGACTGGGTACAAATGGTAAAATTAAAGGCAACATTGTTGATGAGCTCACTGGAGCCTGAAGTAGTGAAGCACAATATTAGCCTTGGTGGAAAATAACTTCATTGAAATATGTCCTTCGTGGTGCACGGCTTTCCTGGGGCCCTGAAAGCATTCTGTCTCTCTTGGCATCTCACTCTCTGTCACCAGGCTTTCTCAATAGAACCAACAGAAAGGAGAGCTCGGGAGGAAAAGCAGAGGATAATTGAAGTCTTGCCTTGATCTATTGTTACAACTGAAGAGGCAAAGAGAGGAGAATACCACAGCCACGCTTAAACCCACTCAGCTCCTGTGGCTGGCACAACAGTCAGTCAGCATGTACTTCCCACGCGCCCACCATTGATAATTCGCTGTGTTCAGCTCCTGGGGATGGGGGCCGAGAGATGGATAAGAAACAGATCCTGCCCACTAGGTGTTTGCAGTCTTGTTAGGACATATAAAAACACAGTCAATAATACTAAATGGTCTCAGCTCAAGTCCAAATAAACAACGCCAGGGAGACTCCGATCTGAGGGTTTCATGCGAACCCAACCGAAACTTGGACATACAGATCCAGCAAAAGTTCAACCCTGTGAATGGATGGCAAATGGATATACAAGGTGCTGGTTATGGCCTCCCGCCTGGTAAGTGAGAGGGGGCCCCTGGTGGGAGAAGCAGTAGGTGACAGATGAAGATGAAATGCTGTCCTCCCTTTGGGCTTAGTAGGCAGCTGTGTCCCTGTGCCCAAGACTGGTAGACGGCAGTGGCCCCAGGCAGAGCGGAGTTGCTGTGGCAGGGTTTGTGGGGAAGGGCCAGCTGTGTGGAGCAGCCAGAGCAATACCATCCACCCTGAGCAGATTTCGTCTCTGGAAGAACTGGTCTCCAGCAGAGAAAAACAGCCTGAGTGTGTGGCGAGGCCCTGACAGGAATGCCATGACCAGAAGATGCTCTCACAGGTGAGTGTCAGGTAGAACCCCTCTGGGGGCTCTTGAATCCACTTGGTATCTTCAAGGGATCTGTTGGCAGGCGCATCACACCAGCCCCGAGGACAGGGTCTATCTCTGGGATGTCGCAGGTGAGCAAGAGCCATGAGAACTATATGGGACCAGCGCAGATGTGGCCTCCAGGATAGAAGCCGTAAGCTGCACACAAGGTGAACGGTGCTGCCGTTTAGCCACCACTGCACAGGGTGACACATCCACCAGATGGTCAAGGTCTTGATGCCACTCTCAGACAAGAAGGTTGCTACACGGTACCCACTCTGAAGTGTGCAGAGGACCCATCCTGTGGCTCATGCTACCAAGGAGGCACTGCCTGGAGCATTACAGGCATGGGCGGGACTCAGGGTTGATGTAGTGAAGCTACCACCTTCTCCGTTTACTGGTCCCCGTGTCTCTAGACATAGGTGTGGCCAACCTGTGACACCAAGAACAGCCGACCTACCTAATGCAAGATCCCAACCTTACTTAATTTTCGTAGATATTTTGTTTGTTTTGTAACTCACTTGAATGGTTCTAAAGTCTGTGTCATGTTGCCAGAGGTGGACACGGAATGTAGGTTTTTTATAGAACCCACGGAGTGGTTCATGGGGGTTACCTTTTACTATTGTGCAGTGAATGAAATCAAGGATCTCACATATGGTTAGGCAAGCACATATGGTTGCAACCCCCGCCCTCATCAGTCTTTGTTGAGCTAAAGGAGAGGGGAAGTCCATGTGTCTCAAAATGAGTCCCAGAGGCCAGGTAGACAATTGCGGGTATAACAGTCTTTTTCAAGTCTTCATGGCCCATGTCCTTGAAGGCAGGTGGACAGACTGTCCTCGAGGGACAGAGCTGACATGTCTGGTATCAGGAACCTAAGCAGGCCAACTGGGGCCACCGGCAGACCCAGAGCAGCCAGACACCCCTCCCTGCCGCCGCACCTCCACCCTGCCAACCCAGCTGGCACTTTCCTGCCCACCTCGGGCTCATTTCAATAATGGAGCAAAGTGTAAAGATGAGCGATAATCATAAAACGCTCAAAAAAGTATGCAGATAGGAACTGTGAACTCAGAAGAGCCTGGGAGAACAAAGATAATCAAGCACATTATCAGCAGCCCCAGGTGTGCGCCGGGGCTGTGAGAGCGCATGCGCGCTGGGAGGGGGCGGGTCTCTGCCTCTCCCCTCCTGAGTCTTCATCCCCACCACCTTTGCGCTGCTTCTCCATAGGAGCCTGGCAGATGGAGCTCCAGCTTTGGCGGGAGTGGAAGGAAAAGGAAATTTCCTATCCTGACTACTACCAATCTTTCTTCTTTAATGGTTGTTGGTCCTGATGCTGCAGCCATGGAGAGACTGTAAAACATATGCACTGTCTTCCACACTGCATCCCCACCCACCCTTGAATGGCTTTCAGCTGGCCCAGACGGAGAAGCCAATGTGTCCTCAGTCCCCTTGCTCTTCCCACTTCACTGCTTCTCACAGATACCTGACTCTGTCAACTCGGGGTTCTTCCGGGACCTCTTCAAGTCTCAGCCCTCAAGTTTGGGTTTCATGGGAATTCGTTGCCTCTGCAAATGCCCCTTGACTTTCCCTCCTTCCTTTAAACCTGTCACTTCTCACTTCGCTCCTATTCCAAAGATAATCTCTACTTGTTTTATTAAACCGGGTCGTGTAACACTATTTTCACGAAGTTTATAGTGCATTTTGAGCATTGCCCTTACCGCCCCACAAACCCCCCTTTCTTGGCCCTCCCCCTCTAGTCCTCTTTGCACCCCAAGGCAGTTTCTCTTCAACTTTCATGACATAGATACAGGTACTATTTACCTACAGATAATAAAATCTAGAATGCATAAATGAGAGGAAAACATACATTGGTCTTTCTGAAACTGGCTTAATTCACTTAATAGGATTATCTGCAGCTGTATCCATTTTCCGACAAATGATATAACATCTTTACGAATGAAAATTCCATCGCATTCATA
>PVIU01024449.1:0-25556 GCA_004026605.1 Ondatra zibethicus
TGCCTGAAAACTGATAACATGCCCCAATAACTTAGGTCAAACATTTAAGATCAGCTGTGTTCTTACCTTCAAGCTCTAGCTGTCAGTAATCCCAAGGCTGGACTGCCCCGGAGTTCAGTGAGTACAAAAGTACATTTAGAGGAAGCAGGAAAGCAGTTCTGGAGTACGGCAAGCGCAGAGGCTCAAATTCTACTGTGCCAAAAGTAACCGATCTTCAGCATTAAGCAATCCAGAAAGCTTTGCTGTCATTGTGGTGAGCCTCAGCCTCAAGCAGAAGAGTCAAGACTGCAAGAAACAAACCTTGGCACCTGCCCAAAGAGAAAGTAACTCTCATTGTATGGTGACTGCTCAAGTACAAATCTCCACTACCTTGCCTACCAGTAGACTCTGGGCTATTTAGATAAATGCTTGGAGCAACTACCCTGCTCTTCCCTCTCTGTGACCACCTAGTGTCCCACTATGAGTAGGCTCCTGGCTTTGTAGCAGAGCCCCATGCTCTTGCTTCTTGGGTTTCTCCCCACCCCCAGTTTGACAGAGAGTCTAAAATGTACAAAGACTAGAGTGTAACCGTGCTTATGGTTGAAAAAGAAAGAACCCCAAAGCCTCCATGTTCTGCCCATTGCTCAGAAACTACCCGTGACTGGCTGAGTGTAGTGCTCATTAGTTATTCAAATTAGCAGCATGAGGCTGATATGCCCCACTCTACCTTTCAGGACCAATGATGCTAAGATGTGCCAAACCAAAGAGTTATTAGCCACCAGGTTTAACTAGCTGCCATCCTTCCCTCATCTATAGTGAAAAGAAGCTTAAAACATATGTCAGTGAAAAAGGTCTTTCAGAACACCAGTCTTAGTCTTGGGGGCTTGTTGAAGAAATCTTTTTCCTTCCACGAGAGCTAGTCCTTAGTTCTTTAAGTCCTGTTCTATTGATAAATAAATAGACTTGGGTTCAGTAATGAGGAAACTAGAAAGCTGGCTGCAAGGTCTCAGACATCAAGCTGGACCTTCTTTGAGATTCACTTTTTGCATCTATAAAATGTGGGACATGCTAACTACTTCCCATCAATACTGTTAGATAAAAACAAGGTGATGAACACATCCACCTAGCACAAACTATGTTGTTATAAATGCTGTTCTTTCTCTTTCTTCCCAGAGCATACTCATCAACACCCACATGCTGGAGGATGGAACAAAAGTCTAACACTAGAGTATGTGTTAACTTTTACTTGTCTTATCCCATGATAGATATACTTGTTTAGAGGCAAATTATATTCCTTGGTGTCCTTTGCTACCTTAGAAATCAAGCTGATCTTGTGTTGATTTCTTCAGGCAACTTTGAAACTTGCTTCAGCTGCTCAAGTAAAGCTCGCATCATCCCCTTTGATCCTATACTTTGTAAGACCTCATGACTCTCTTGTCTTCCACCACCTGTTTTCTGAAGGAGGTTCCCTTTGTTGACTTGCAAGTCACAGTCACCCTGCAGCAGAAGTCCCTGTGTCCAGGTATGTCTATGTGGAGATATCCTACACTGCATGTAAGTATTTCCACACCCAAAGTGGAAGTGTAGCTTTAAACTCTGTCCTCCCCATAACAGTGTCATTTTTTAAGTTGAATAGGTTTTTATTGAGAGTGACTGTAAATGAAATAAATCCCTAGTTTGTTTCCACTGTCCTGGGATGTGTATTTAGTGAGCATTGCTTCCACATCCTTCTGTCCTGATCACGGTGGTGACCCGGAGCACCGCTAAGACTCCTGACAGCCCTGCTTGCCTCAGTTACCACACATCCAGTCAGACGCCAGGAAATGCGAGGACAGAAATGTTACAGTGCCACAGTGAAAACAGACAGCTAGAAACCAGGACAGGAGGAGGATGGCAAGGCCTCGAATATTCTGCACGCTTCTGACAGACAGGGGGCTCTCCAAAAAAACCTTGTAAATATTAAAATTCTAATCATATTTGCACCAAATTAAATTAAACAAATAGTGTTTATTAGATCTAAATCCACAGATAAACCCTGACACCGTGTTATTGGGTCATGTTAGTACTCCATTCTCACAGGTTAATGGGTTGTCCAGACACAAACTAAACAGAAAAACATTGGAATTGAATGAAATCATAGCAAAAAGGTACTGAAAACCACAGATTAATCACCTGAACATTAAAAATACACTTTTTCCTCAGTAAGACAAAGAACTTTCTCCAATACTGAACACATACTTTGCCAAAATGCATCTCTCAACAAATACAGGAAAATTGAAATAACTTCCTGCATTCTATATGAACACAGTGGAATAGTATAGCATTGAGTGCCTACATGAAAAAAATTGAGAGATCTAAAGTCAGTAACTTAATGTTACAGTCAAAAGCCCTTGAAAAACAGAAAGAAAAAAACCAAAATTAGTAGATGAGAAAATTAGTAATTAAAATTAGGGCAGAAATTGATGAAATGGAAATGAACAAAAAATTTACAAAGAATCAATTAAATAAAAGTTAGATATTTGAAAATATAAACACTTTGACAAACACTTAGTTAGTCTAACCAGAGGAAAAGAAATGTCCGTGTAGGAAGCCCTAAATGAATGAAGTCTTAAGTGAATGTGTGTGTTGACAGATGCAAATTAATAAAATTAGAAATAAAAAAATGAGATGTTACAACAGAAACAAATGAAATTTGGAAAACCATAAAGATATACTTTAAATGTCTCTACTCCATGAAACTGAAAAATCTACAAGAAACAGATGAATTTCTATATACACTTGACATATCAAGATTCAACTAAAAAATTGATTGAAACATCCATAACTAGTTATGAGACTGAAGCAATAATCAAACATCTCTCAATTAAAAAATAACCAAGATCAGATGGATTCACTGCAGGATTTTAGCACAATTTCAAAGAACTAATCTGAGTGCTGTGCAGATTCCACCACAAAGTATAAAAAGAACGTCATATCCTGCAGATGTAGAGGAACGCTGTTGAAATACCAATTTCTGGACATGACAGGGTTGTTGCATGCATCAAATAACTCATAGCAGCTGTGGTTACCTGTACAAGACTTGAACAAAGTCAGCAAACCAGTTAACTAAAAAGAATTATATGAAAATTCCAAACATAACTTATTGCTACTGCCAAACGCCAGCAGGCGTGCCTACAATCAAGAAGGCATGATACTCCAGCTATCGGCAACAACAAGATGATTGAATCCAGTCCTAACTCCTTTTCCCTCCGTTTTTATTTCCTGCTTTTCTGTTTTCTATGTTTTTATACTGAATTACTATTCTTTGTAATCAGAATATAATGATATTTTCTTTAGCACACTCTTTATTAAAATAATTTCTTGAGATTTTAATTACAACATTTCACCCTCTCCCCCACCAAACTTTCCCTTCTATTCCCACTCTGCTCTTTTTCAAATTCATGGCCTCTTTTTCTTTAATTGTTGTTACATATGTGTGTGTGTGTATTAAAATGCAGAAACGTAACCTGCTCAGTCTGTATAATGTTAGGTGTGTGCACATGTTTTCATCATCATTGGTTTGGATAACCAATCTGAGGCCTCTTCCCCAGGGAAGATTATTTCTCTTTCTCTCGCCATCCCTTAGTTGGCTCAGTTCTTTGTCTAGGCTTGGAGCCCCATGAGTTTTCCCCCTTACACATTGGTATGTCAACTGGTGTCTTCCTAGTTTCGGCCATGTATAGGCAGCCATACTGCTGAGACTCCATGAGTGTACATTTCACAGATTCATGATAAATGACTCTCACAACCTTTCTGCCCCCTCATCCACAATGAACACTGGGTCTTAGGTGCCGGAATTGTGTTGTAAATATATCAGCTGGGACTGTGGCTCCAATACTCTGAATTTTGATCATTGTTGTTTTTTGTGATGTTCTGTGTTTCAAAGAGAAGTTTCTTTGATGAGGGATAAACTTACACTTATCCAACTAGACCCTGGAGGAGGTCTTCTTTGTCTTAACACTTCCTATCTCTACTTCCAAAATTAGAGGACCAATATAGGCAAAGGATGGAGAAACAAAATGACAGGGTATGTGCAGACATGCATGGCAGGTTTTAGACAGGCTCCTCAGACGGCATGGAGTAATTTCCCAGAATCAGGACTTGGATGTTGACCTAAGGGACAGAATTTGGAACTTCTGAAGAAAGACTTTCAGCAGGAACAAAAGGAGTTGGTGCATCTCCACAGGGATGGTGTAACTTATAACCAGCTCCTTGTCTTGCTGAATTTGAAGGCTTTGATTGGGGAGATGATAGGCTCTGGATGGCTGCTGCTGCTTCTGCCTTTGTTATTTCAAGATTTCTTAAGATGATGGGTCTTGAGAAACTATTGCAGCTCCTGTCCATCCAAGAGCACAGAGGGGTCCTTTGCTCTGCCATCTGTCTACAGGCATGGATCCTCCAAGTGGCTGCTAACTGCTGTGAATGTGGTTATTCTTCACAGTGTCTATGTTCCAGGACACAACCTGCTTGCCAATATTATTGAAGTCTTTGCTCTTTTAAAACTAAAACTTTTCTTTTTCAATATTAATGAGAAGACAGTGCCTTATTATCTGTCTGGCATATTCTAGGAATCAGATTTTACAGTTTTCATTTCAATTTCTAGCAGCCATGAGAGGTGGCTATTATTGCTGGCCCCACTTCTTGCCACAAAGCTACTGGGGCATTGGCTCTGGTCACAGTACAAAGCTCAGATTTGAACCATTACAGTCTGCTTCCCTGATGTACATTTTAGCTCATCTTCTAAGTCTGCTTCCAGCAGAATGGGGAATAATGCCACTCCATGAGAGTGCTTGTGCTGTGTGCTGTGTTTTGACTTGTATTCTCTAAAGGTCATGTGCCAAAGGTCTATTTTCCAGTCTATGGTCCTGTTGGAGGTGGTTGAGCCTGTAGAAGTTGAGGCCTAGGGAATGAAGTTATGTTATTAAGTCTCTGTGTCTCAATTTGGAGTTACTATTGCTTTGATGAAACACCACGAGCAAAAACAACTCAGGGAGGAAAGAATTTATATGGCTCACACATTCAGACTCATAATCCATTCAGGGAATCCCAGGCAGGAACTCAACCCAGGCAAGAACCTGGAGGCAGGAGCTGATGTAGAGGCCACGGAGAACTGCTGATTACTGACTTGCTTCCCATGGATTGCTCAGGCTTGCTTTCTTCCTTTCTTCCTTTCTTTTTCTTTTTGATTTTTTTGAGACAGGGTTTCTCTGTGTAGCTTTGGAATCTGTCCTGGAACTCAGATCAGGCTGGGCTAAAACTCAAAGGGATCCACCTACTTCTACCTCCGGAATACTGGGATTAAAGGTGTGTGCCACCACCGCCTTACCTGCTTTCTTATAGAACCCAGGACTACCAGCCCAGAGGTGACGGCACCCAAAATGGGCTGGGTCATCCCACAACAATGGCTAGTTAAGAGAATTCCCAAGACATAGCCTTGTCTGTCCAAAGCCCAGTCTTCTGGAGGCATTTTCTCAGTGGAGCTCTACCCAAATGCTTCTAGCTTGTGTCAAATTGACATAAAACTAGCCAGCACACAGTGACTCAAAGGGAATATTGGAACCTCAGGCCCTTCTTCTATCTTGTACTTCCTAGTAGTCATGAGTAAGCAGCCTTCTTACCAAATGTTTCTACCCTGGTACACTGGGCCTCCACGCCCCAAAGTTCTGAGTAAACTTATTATAGACTGAAACCTCTGAAATTCTGAGTTCGAACAAGTCATTTCTCTTCCAGAGTTTATCTCAAGGATTTTGTTATGGTAACAGAAAGATAAATCCCAGATTCCTTTCCTTGAAGCCAAACACCTAGGATGTATTTTTGGAGACAAACGGAATCTTCCACTTTCTTATGGATCAACCCAACACTGATGTTCTTTGATTGAGTGAGATTCTGGCTACATCCTATAACCTTTTCCCTCTATGGGGATCAATTTTTATCACTGGGGTCTCATGCTGATTGTTAAAGGTCATCTAATGGTTCAGAGTATGGAAGGCTCTGTGTGTGTGTGTGTGTGTGTGTGTGTGTGTGTGTGTGTGTGTGTGTGTGTGTGCGTGTGTGAATGCATGTGTGTGGTGCTTGAAATGGAATCAGGACCTCATGCATGCTACTCAAGAAGTCTATCACTTACTCATATTCCAGACCAGTATCACTTTTAAAACCATTTTTCTTCAGGGCTAGAGAGATGGCTTGGTGGTTAAGAGAACTGGCTGCTCTTAAATTCCCAGCACCTGCACAGTGACTTAAAACCATCTGTTAAAAAAGTTTCAGGGCACCATGCCCTTTTCTGACTTCCCTGGGCAATGACAAAACATTCACACACAAAATAAGATAAGTCCAAAAAATTAAACAAACAACAAAGCAATTTTTTGTACTAGTCAAGGTGGTTTTAAATTTGTTCTAGTCTTTTAAAGAGCTAATGATCCCACACATCTTGCAAATTTTAGTAGCATATTTTCTTATATTTTTGATTGTGGGTCCAGCATTCAACAGTTAAGCCATCTCTTCAGCCCTAATAGCATAATTTCTATGCAGTATTTAAATTGAGGAATTAAGTAAAGTCAAGGCTATAGACCAGGAATTCTTGAGCTGTGCATTTCAGCCCCTATCAGATAGCCTGTATATCAGATATTACGTTACTGCTATTCACAACAATAGCAAAATTACAGTTACTAAGCAGCAACATAATTTTATGGTAGGGGTCACCACAACATCGGGAACTATATTAGAGGGTCACAGCATTCGGAAGGTTGAGATCACTGTTCTAGTCTTTCTTTACTTACAGCTGCTATGGAGAGGCAAGCAGTGGTTACCAGTGAAGCAGGCAGAGTGCACGTCCTGTTCTTCTGAGAGAGTCTCTTACCAGGATCCTCCTCCAGACTAGGGAGTGCTCTAACCCAAGGTATATACCTGGCAGCACAGGAGTCCACCCACACTAGCCCCATCCAGGAGGCGTAAACACATCTTGGCGTGGCTGCTGTGGCTTTCTTCCAGAAATCACTTTCCAGCATTGCCATATCAAATTCTGATTAATTAGCTTACTTTTGATAGTATTGGCCACACCTCGAAATCACGCTTGTATTTCTGTCCTCCGGAGAAAAGGGCATATTCTCAATGTGGGAGGAAGTGACAGAAACAGATTTCTTGGAAACCAGGTTTCTGTGGGAGACAATGCACCATCTGCATCTCTGGTGAGACTCAAAGGGACCACTGGTGGCTACCAGTTTCTGACACAAGTTCTATTTAGAAAGCCAAAAGGTGCTATAAACAGAAAAGGGGTGTCTGTGGAGTCTATAAAAACATAGGCACAGGTTCAGAGGAGTCCCCCTTAATAAATAAAAGAAAAAATAAAGAGATATTGAGATTGCTCTAGTAACTGGTGATCACTACCATTCATTCATTCATTCATTCATTCATTATTGGCTGATCACTAGGAACTGTATTAGACGTGAAGTGTGCAAGCAATGAGTCTTTATACAATCTTCTTACATTTTAGAAAATTTGACATTTGTCTGTTTTGCTATTCTCCTCAAAATATTAAGACAAAGGTTAGTAATCTTCTGGGCTGTGTGTAGACCTGAGCAGAGAGAGCCCCATCTCCTGTCTGTGCCTCCTGCTTCTCTAAGAAGAAGATGGAGTTCTAGGGACAGGTGAGATAAAAGAATCGGGCATATGGCAATGTGATCCCTTGTTCCTTCCAATCAGAGCTTCTTCCTGGCTGGTAACCAAGGTTACCTTTCTGAAAACCTTCAGTGGTGGCACCTCTACATTGCAAGGGTCTTATTTTGTTTTCTCTTCCTATGACAAAATAGCTTTGACTGGGTAATTTATCAAGAATAGAGGGCCTCAGGCTAAATCAGTAACAAGGCAGCCATATCACAGAGTGAATCAGAGCAAAGGTTCTCAGTTCTTATCCTTGCCTTGCGAAGCCACTAATGAAGTCACACCCCTTTTGCCCTCACCCATTCCCACTCACTTCCCAAGGCCCCTTCTAAGTAGCATTAACACATGAATGAAGGGACATTGTTTCCAGCACTTGGACTTCAGGGCAAATTTCAAACTTAGCAGTAAGGACCAAACATCCATCTTTGGGCAGGACCATATGGCAACTATGTAATGATGTTGTTATGTTAGCTTGCAACTACATAATTCTCCATTGCCTGTGAAAACAGCCATAGCACACTAAGTGAGTGGACATGACTGTGCTCCAATAAAACATTCTTTACAAATATAGATAGCGAGCTGTAGTTTGCCCATTCTCCTATACAGACTAGAGGAAACTCTTGCACTTGAAACATCACCCCACCCTTTCAGTAAATATTTCCTCACCCACACCTTGGAATCTCTGCTACTGTTCTCCATTGTTACATTGCTCTCCAGCCTTCATCTGAAGGCCTTGATATTTTTCTGATCTTTCCATATTTTTCCTTTCCTTATTTTGAACATAAGTTCAGGTAGCTGAGGCTATGGAGCCTAGCCTGGCCTTGAACTCCTCTATCTACACTTTCCAAAAGTTGGAATTATAAGTGTCTTCCATCACATTGAAAAGTTTTTGTGCCCCAATGAACCTCTCTGCCAATGCAATAACCCAAATCAGACCAAATCAAACCAAATTAGAGAAAGCCCAGGTTAATGGATACTAGCGCTCCTGGGTGGCCTTCCAGCTCCCCAGAGAGGAAAGAGGGAAGGAAGACTGGAAAGCCACGTGTTTGCTCGGGGGGGGGGGCAGTTTAAATACCCGGTGGGAGTGGTCTTGAGCATCTCTGGGGAGGGGTCACCATTTGGCGGGCTTTCTCAGAGGTGGAGGCTGGACTGAGGCAACTCCCAGGGAGGGGGCTTGGGATGGAACTTCCATCCAAACATTTCAGATTCTTTGGATATATGGATGCCAGGGGCTGAAGCCTTAACCCAAACATTCCAGACTCTTTGTGTGTATGAATGACAGGGTCTGCGGTAAAGCCTTAACCCAATCCTTCCAGACTCTGGGTATATGGATGCCAGGGGCTGGGGTGACACTTCCAACTACATTTTCATCATTTATTTTTTTCTCTTTATATAAATTTCATTTGGATGTAGTTTAGACACCATGTAGGTAATGCATTTAAATGGTGCGATTCAGTTAGGTCTAAGAACTTTCTTCTTAAAACTACTTTCACTGTGTCCTATAAAGTTGATATGTCATGTTTTCATTTTCATTGAGTTCTATAAGGTTTTAGATTTCCTTCTTGATTTCTGTTTTGACCCAGTTTTCATTCAGTAGTGATTTATTCAGCGTTTATGAGTTTGTGTAACTTCTGTTATTTCTATTTTTGTTGATATGCAGATTTAATACATGGCAGTCAGACAGGATGCAGAATTTTATTTCAATATTCCTATGTTCAATAAGCCTTGCATTATATCCTAATAAAGTAGTTTATTTGGGGAGAAAGTTTCATGAGCTGCTGAGAAGAAATTATACTCTTTAATATTTGGGTGGAATGTTCTGCAGAGGTTCTTAGGTCCATTTGATTTATGGTATTATTTAATTCCAGAGTTTTCCTGCTGAATTATTGTCTAAATGACCTGATTATTGATTAGAGTGGGTATTGAAGTCATCCACTATCACTGTGTAATGGCCAATATGTGAGTTTAGATATAAGTAGTGCTTCTATTGTGAAATTGGGTGCCCTTGAGTTTGGTACATAAATGTTTAAAATTGTGATATCCTCTTGGTGGAATTTTATTTAATGAGTATATAGTGTCCCCCTTTATCTCTTCTGATTTGTTTTTGTTTGAAGTAATTTTTTTCAGTTATTAAAATAAACTTGTCTGGTTGCTTCTTGGTTCCATTTGTTTGAATATATTTTTCTACCCTTTTACCCTAAGACAAACATTAATATTGAAATTAACACAAAAAATACAAAATTAACCCATAAAAATCAGTAGCCTTTCTATAAATAAAAGACAAATTGTGTGGGGTGGTCTTGTGTCAGCTTGACACACAAACTCGAGTTATCTGAAAGGAGAAAAACTTAACTGAGAAAATAACTTCATAACACCCTGTGGTAAGGCATTTTCTTCATTAGTGGTTGAGGGGGAAGGACCCAGACCTTTGTAGATGGTGTTATCCCTGGGCTGGTGGTCCTGGCTTCTGTATGAGAGCAGGCTGAGCAATCCAGGGGAAGTAAGTCAGTAAGCAGCATCCCTTCATGGCCTCTGCATCAGCTCCTAGCTCCAGCATCTTGGCCTGTTTGAGTTTCTGTCCTGACTTCCTTTGGTAATGAACAGCAATATGGAAGTGTAAGCTGAATAAACCCTTTCCTCTCCCACTTGCTTTTTGTTGGAGTTTTGTTGCAGCAACAGAAACCCTAACTAAGACACAAACATACTAAAAAAGAAAACAAGGAAATAATAACTTTTACAATAGCCTTAGAAATATTTTAGAATAACTCGAACCAAGCAAATGAAATATATGTAAAATAAAAATGTTAAGACAGTGAAGGAATACACTAGAAGGCAGAAAGACCTTCCATGTTCATGGATTACTAGGACTAATAGCATGAAAATGACCATCCTACAGCAAAAAGGAGTCCACACGGTCAATAAAATCCTCATCAAAATTCCAACGTAATTCTTCATAGAAATTGAAAAAGTAATCTTACAATTCATATGGAACTCAGAGTAGCTAAAATGAAGCTACGCCCATAAAACCTCACCGACATGACTGCCTAAACATACACTGAACAAGAGCATGTAGACATGTGTATAGACCAATGGAGCAAGGGCATGTAGACATGTGTGTAGACCAATAGAGCAAGGGCATGTAGACATGTGTGTAGACCAATGGAGCAAGGGCATGTAGACATGTGTGTAGACCAATGGAGCAAGGGCATGTAGACATGTGTGTAGACCAATGGAGCAAGGGCATGTAGACATGTGTGTAGACCAATGGAACAAGGGCATGTAGACATGTGTATAGACCAATGGAACAAGGGCAACAACAATAGATATGCCAAAATTGACAGAAAAGTCCGTGAGGCCTTAATTTTGCACAAAGAACTATAGGCTACCAAGAAACACTAAGGATGGGAGAAATAGTCTTCTTGAATAAGGACACATCAATTTGTTGTTCAATACAAATAATTAGTTCTGAGAATGTGCATGCAAGTGGCGTTATTCAGACTGAGCAAGATATGTTTAGGAATAAATGTTTCTATACATAGATACAACATATACACATACATATACCTATTTGCTTTGTTGAAACAACAAAAAAGAGAAGCTCTGGTTTTTAAAGAAAACAAGGAGGGCTGTATAGCAAGGTTTGGATGTAGAAAAGGAAGAAGTGTTGTAATCATTAAAGTTAAAAGAAAAAATAGAAAAAGATTTAAAAACTCCTGGAGGTATCAGTATCACAGACTTCAAGTTGTATTACAGAGTTATAATAATTAAAACGGCATGGTATTGTCATAAAAACAGACATATTGATCAATGGAATCTAATTGGAGAATCAGACAAAATTTCACACCTCTAAAGACACCTAATTTTTGCTAAGAAGCCAAAAAGCACAGTGATGAAAAGATAGCATCTTTAATAAATGATGCTTGTGAAACTGGATAGTTGTATATAGAAGAATGTTACTATATTTGTATCTACCACTGAACAAAACTCAACTCCAAATGGACATAGGACCTCATCATAAGACTAGATACCAAATCTGATAAAAGAGAAAAATGGGAGATAGGCTTGAACTCATTGGCTAAAAGAAAAGGACTTATAAAACAGAACCTGAAGATCAATAATTAATAAATAGGATCTCATAAAGCTGAAGTTTCTGCAAGTCAAAGATAATCATCATTTAAGAAAAGTGTCAGGCTACAGACTAGAAAAAATACTTACCAATTATACATTTGACAGATGGTTAGCCTCCAAAATATACAAAAAACTAAAAACTGACAGAGCTAGAAAACCCAATTTCAGGACAGAGAAGTAAACAAAGAACTGTTAAAGGTTTATCAAAGGAAACACAAGTAGTTAAGAAACAAACTGTTCAATGTCCTTAGCCACCAGGCAAATACAAATGAAAAACATTTTGAGATTTCATCTCTCTCCAGTCAGAATGGCCAACAGTAATCAAATGCATGACAGCAGACCCTGGTGAGGTTTTGAGGAAAAGGGAACCCCCTACTCATTGCTTATTGCTGTTTATGTTGGGGGTAAACCCCACTAAACCTCTCAGGGTCCAGAAAGATGGCTATAGCTGTAAAAAAAAACTGGCTAAAGATATCGGAGAGTAAATAAAATAAATTAGCTCATATAAGTATTTTTATCACTTCTCATTTATTATTCTATGCTCTCTCTGATGCTCTTTTGATGTTTCTCCTGGTGTCGCTGTTCTTTTGCCATTCCTCTTCATTGTTCCACCTATTCCACTTGGTTTTTAGTTTATATACCCACACAGAGTTAACAAGCATGCGTTTCACAGAGCACAAAAACAGGGAAGTCTGACAAGGAGGCGCCTACATCTCAGAGGAAGAGGCATGGCTGTGACTTTACATCACACAATTCTAAGAAGCTGTTCTCATACACTAACTACATTTCTTAAGTGTAACTAGTTAAGCTAAATGTTTGTGATTAATAATTGTAGGAAACATAACAGTAATCTTGCACTTTTCTGAGCACTTCTGCTTCCATCCTGGGAGGCTGGGAATACAACATTGTGGTAAGCATAGTAACCCAAGGGCCTGGGAGGAAGGCAAAAGTGCTTGATTTGCATTGGTGTCTAGCTAGCTGAGTTAAAGGGGATTTCTTGTGAGACTGTGCTTCCAGCTCCAGCAGGGTAGATGCCAGTACCCAGGTGAGAAGTGTTCAGAGAGAGAAGAATTTCTTTCCCTGGGGCTGGTTTAGCAACTGAAGCTTTTTTCTTATATCTAGTGGTAAAGGCATAAACAATTAATTTCCTGGGATATGATCTTATGTTAATTGAAACCAACATGAAGGGTAAATACAGAATATTAATAGCTTGTTAGGTTAGAGCAAAAGGCCAGTAGATTATACATTCCTAAGTCTGCAGCCAGAGAATTCAGGGCCACCCAGACCTGTTTATCAGTAAGAGCAGACATACTGTCTCTCTTTTCAGTGCTTTCTGCTTAGGGTTCCTACCTTGTCAATGTGTCCTGTCAATAAGGATAGTTGTGGGGAACTAGATTTAGGTAGATTTGATTCTGAGAACAAGGGTTTTACTGAGTGAATGCTTTTATACCAGGGCTTCATGGTATTGAGAAAGGTATACAGTTGCCAGTACAGGAAAAGTCAGGTTTAAAGAATGATTTATATACTGCTGGGATATCATGGATGGGAGAAATGTCATGATTTCACAAGATTTCTACAGAATTGACAGTGACTATCCAAAAGACAAGTGTTCCTAAAGCTTTGCAAGTTGGGTTCCTCATATGGAGTGTACACATTCCCTTGAATGTGTGGCCTGCCAGCTGTACCTTTCCTGTATAGTCCTGTGGGTTCACATCAATTGCTGTTGGGGGTACACAAGAGTATAGTCACTGTGGAAATCATTGTGGAGGTTCCTTAAAAAGCAGAAAATATATCTATCAAAAGGTCCAGGTATACCACTCTTGGTCAATACCAAAGGGGCTCTAAAAACCTTATGATCTATAATAGTGACCACCCTATAAGATACGCCCACTGGTGCAACATGCTGTGGCAGTAACCAACCACTTTCTTACTGGATTAAGGACACGGTCAACAAGATAGAACGCCAGCCTACAGAATGGGAAAAGATCTTCACTAATCCCACATCAGACAGAGGTCTGATCTCTAAAATATACAAGGAACTCAAGAAATTGGACAACAAAAGAATACATAATCCAATAAAAAAATGGAGCACAGACCTAAACAGAGAACTTTCAACAGAGGAATCTAAAATGGCTGAAAGACACTTAAGGAAATGTCCAACATCCTTAGTCATCAGAGAAATGCAAATCAAAACAACTCTGAGATTCCATCTTACACCTGTAAGAATGGCCAAGATCAAAAACACTGATGACAACTTATGCTGGAGAGGCTGTGGAGAAAAGGGAACACTTCTGCATTGCTGGTGGGAATGCAAGCTGGTACAACCCCTATTGATGTCAGTGTGGCGATTTCTCAGAAAATTAGGAAACAATCTTCCTCAAGACCCAGTAATATCACTTTTGGGTATATACCCAAAAGATGCTCAATCATGCCACAAGGACATGTGCTCAACTATGTTCATAGCAGCTTTATTTGTCATAGCCAGAAACTGGAAACAACCTAAATGCCCCTCGATCGAAGAATGGATTAAAAAAAAGTGGTACATTTACACAATGGAGTACTACATAGCAGAAAAAAATAACGACAGCCTAAATTTTGCAGGAAAATGGATGGAACTAGAAAGCATTATTTTGAGTGAAGTAACCCAGACACAGAAAGACAATTATCACATGTACTCACTGATAGGTGGTTTTCAAACATAAGGCAAAGAAAACCATCTTACAAACCACAATCCCAGAGAATTGAGACAACAATACAGACACTAAGAGAGACTTACATAGATATAATCTACGTGGGAAGTAGAAAGTATAAAAAAACAAGATCTCCTGAATAAATTGGGAGCATGGGGACCTTGGGGGAGGGTTGAGGGAGGGAGGGGTGTGGCAGGGAGGGGAGCAGAGAAAAATAAAAAAAAAAGAATTTGCCTTCATTGTGACAAGACCAGCCAATAGGGCAAGAAACTGCTCTTGTCTGTACTGCTTGATGGTATGCTGTATGAATTGGACATGCAGGACCCACATAAAAGTGACTGCTGAACTTGCCTAAAGAAGGTGAGACAGTCCTTCAGGGTTCCTGCTTCACAGAGGAAAATTTCCAGACATTCTGTAGGACACAGAAGAAAGTGACTGACAAACTGTCTATACAAGTGAAACAGTCTTTCAAATTTCCTGCTTCATGGAAAAGTGTGCCAGATACTATGAGCCTGTAGGCTGAAGATGGATACCCCAACATTACAGATAAACTTTGGGTGACTGTCCAGGCAGTGATATGTCTCTGTCAATTCTAGAGCTTTAGAAGTTGCCTACAATGCATTTCCTGTTTACTTAGGTAATATTATATTCTCCTGGGTCCTTTGAAGGAGTTGAGGACAGACAGTTATATTTATAGTTTTCCTTAGTTATAATAAAAGATGAATTAGATATAACTAGTGTAATTCTTTCTTGATATCTGTTTTGTTATATGTAATTTCACTATGTTAAAGTTAAAACCTTCCAAAAAAGGGCAAATGATGTGGGATTCCGTTCTGTATGATGTGAATATGTTTTATTTCCATTGGTTAATAAGGAAGCTTCTTTGGCTTATGGCAGGGCAGAATAAAGCTAGGCAGGAAAACGGAAGTGAATGCAGGTAGAAAGAAGACAGTGTTGGGGAGATGCCATTTAGCTGCTGAAGGAGAAGGATGCCAGACCAGTAGGCCATAGCCTTGTAGTGTTGCACAGATTTGATAGAAATGGGTTAATAGAAGATGTAAGAGTTAGTTAATAAGAAGCCTGAGCTACTAGGCCAAGAGGTGTTGGACTTGATATAGTCTCTGTGTGATTATTCTGGTCTGAGTAATTAGGAAATGAATGAGCAGTCTCCATTTACATTCTTATAAAATAAGCACCTTAAAGGTGCACTCAGTTTTATACCTTTCATTTTTATTCAACCTCTAGTCATCAAATTCTGGAACATGTTTGTTGGAATCATTGTATTCCACAACATATGGTTGGGCATCACTGTTATTAGTATGTCCACAGACAACTCCCTGTTCATATTGTTTTTAATTTTTGGAGTAACTGGAAATATTTACAGCTTCCCCTCCCAAAGTCTACTGCCAATGTCACTGATTAGAGTAGTGTTGATGGACATGTTCACTCAATGGCACGTGTAACTTGGGCTGGAAAAGAAGATACTGTGAAACTTAAGGACTTGGGTATCAACTCAGAGGAGTTGATGTGTTCTATAGGGAGGCTGAAAAGGTTACAAGTTTGAGAAGTGACTATAATTGATTCCCAAGTGATTTTCATGAGCAAGAAAATTTTCAGAAGCATGACTAGAAAGAGAGAAGTTTCTACTACCCTCATTTCTGCCATGTACTTTTCTCGAAACTTTTGCTGGCTTGGGAAAAGCAGGTGAGTCCTTGTGTCTCAGCACCCTTTTCCTTTTCTCTGTTTTATATCTTGAAACATTTTCCCTAATATAAATAACCTAAATATGAATGATAAGTATGTTTAGCTATTTTTAACTGGTGTATTTGCCTTTTTACTATCAAATTGAAAGATCTCTTCATATGTATATTCCCCTGACCAGTGTTCTATCAGATATGATTGCAAGTATTTTTTCCTGTCTTGTTGCTGGCTCCCATCACTTTCATTTCACTTTTTTTGGTAGTGCCTTTGAATCAAAAGATTTCTTTTTTCTTACATTTTATTTTATTTTGAATGCTTTAATTAAAATTTAATTATATCACCTTCCCCTTGCCCTTTTCCCTTTAGTCCCTCTTAAGCTTCCTCCTTGTAACTCTGCCCCCCAGCTCTCAAATTGATAGTTTTCTTCCCCTATTGTTATTGTTTTGTGTGTGTGTGTGTGTGTGTGTGTGTGTGTGTGCGCGCGCGCGCATGCGCGCACAAGTATATAAATACAACTCGATGAGTTTTCTTTTCTTGTTTGTATGTATATGGTTTCAGGGCTGAGTACTTTGTCTTGGACAGACAATTATTGAGCTTCTCCCTGAGAGAGACTAATTCTTCTATCAGCAGTCATTAGTTGGCTGTAGTTACTTTTCCGGGGGTATGACCACAAGAGATTTCTCCCCTTCCTCATTAGCATGTCTTTTGATATTGCCATTGTTCCAATCTTGTTTGTACAATCATAATGATGAGAGACTGCTTCAAAGCTGACTTCCTGGTATTCTGGCTCTTACAATCTTTCTTCTACCTCTACTGTGATGTTCCCTGAGCCATACATCAGGAGCTGTGATTATAGATATGAGCACTGGGACTGGGTGCTACACAATCTGTTGATGTCTGTATTAGGTACAGTTGTTGTTTTCCATGTGATTTTCTGTAAAGAGAAGCATCTTTGATGACTTGTGATAGTCACACTTAGATGTGGGTATAAGGATAAGATTTAGAATGTTGTTAGGAATTGTACTGGTCTAGCAAAGTGGTGGGACTAGATTCTCATCTACAATTCATGATTTCCCTAGTCCTGTATTATGTAACAGTTTCCTCTAAGATTGAAACTTTTGATGTACAGAGATGCTTTTTAAGTAGGAAGATAAACAACTCAAAATAGCTTCACAAAGACCCCCAAACTGACCAGATTCTCTAGGACCCTCCCAGAATAGCAATACAGCTGCTGAGAGTCACTTTCAGCCAAGCAAAGCTTCAAAAAAGGCTGATACCAGACCAGCTGCCTGGAAGAAGCAGAAACCTGCTAAGATGCCTCTAAGAGGTTTAGACCAAAGGAGTCTGTTGGAAAGGGCACTCTCCAGCCTGTTGAACTGCCTGCAGGCTGTACAGTATACTGCACGTTCCCAGCATTTGTGAGTTTTCACTCATGCTGGGGTGGGCTTTGGTGATATAGCTGTCTTCGAGTCATTTCTTCTCCTGTCAGTAAGGCCCCAACCCATATTCCTGTAAGTAAACCCAATAAAACTTACTGGTTCACCACATTGGACTTTGGTGGTATCCATACTTTGGTCTGTCTTGGGCTCCCTTTCTGGGATAAGTAGACATGTATATAGCATCTCTCCAGGAGAGGTCGTGTCACACAACATCTAGGAAGTTTGCTATGCTTTAGCCCTAGGCGTGGATTCCATCCTCTTGAGTCACCAACCATGTAAGTGCCACTTACTTCACCTGTATGGATATCTTGTCATGATAGTCATCTTGTCCTGTTGTGGATCACAGATGTCATAGGTGGGTAGTACTGTTAATTGCTTCTCTCCCGTGGCAGTATTTTCTCTCAATGTATCTCCACTGTATAGTAGTTTCTAGTACCATGGAAGGTAGGCTACAGGAAGGAGGCTTTCAGATTATATCTAACTTACATCAACCTAGTCCTGTGTGCTAGGTGTGTGGTATCTTCAGCAACAGGGATATAACTTCACTCTGACAGGCAACTCAGGGCAGCAACCATAGCCTACATTGTTTCGGGAGTTACTTGGACTAGCCAAATACCTGTTCTAAAGCATATTTCTTGTGCCTGGTGCAGGGTTTTTGTTAGTTTGTGGTTCTTTTGTTAGTTAGTGTGTGGGACACGTTTCCCCTAGTGCCATCATTTACTCTAAGAATGGGCATACCCTTGTATGCATTGTTTATGACTTTAGGCAAATATGAAATAATAAGATTTCTTGAGCCTTTTCAAACAACCTTGGTGTTATTTGTCACTTGTCCCTCCTTCTCTTTTGTCCTCCTCTGCCCTCCTTAGTTGAAGTCCTGTCCCATTTTTCCATTTCTCAATTCATATCACTTTGCTATTCCCCTCCCAACCTCTGTCCCAGTCTCTTTATAAGCTCCTTGTTTATGTGGTTACCCTATGGTGTTCCATACTGAAGATATGCAGATGCTCATCTGAAGAAGCCGCACACGAGAGAGAACATGTGACATTTATCTTTTGGGGTCTTAGTTACTTCATTCAATATAATATTTTCTAGTTCTACCCATTTGCCTCCAAATTCATGATCTCATTTTCCCTTACAGCTGAATGGGATATCTTTGTGTATATATGCCACACTTTCATTATCCGCTCGTGATAGATAAATGTCAATGAATGATATTTAGTGGTTTTTACTCCCTAGCTAATGTGAATAGAGGGGCAGTGAACATGGCTGAACACATATCTTGTGGACTAGGATGTCTGTTCATTTGGGAATATGCCAAGGAGTAGTATAGCTAGGTCACACACTAGATGTATTTTAAGATTTTTGAGAAATCTTCATACTTATTTACAAAATGGCTATGCCAATTTGTGTTCCCACCAACAATGAACGAGGGTTCTCCTTGTTCTGTTGATCCTAATTAGCCATCCTGACTGGGATGAGATGAAGTCTCAAAGCTGTTTTAACTTGCATTTCCCTAATTGCCAAAGATACTGAACACGTTTTGAGCTGGGTTTTAGCCATTTTTGTTTTTTTTTATTGAAAATTCTATGTTTAGATCCCTAGCTCATTTATTAATTTAATATTGGTTCTGTTTCAGATGAATAACTAGCAAAGATTATCTCCCATTCTGTGGGTTTCTTCTTCACTTAGTGTACTGTTTCTTTAACAGACTAGAGGGGATCCCAGGTGTCCACCGGGATGTCCCCAGCTAGGTACTTGGGCAGCAGAGGAGAGGGTGCCTGAACTAGCATTGTCCCATAGTCACATTGATGAATATCTTGATCATCACCATAGAAATTTCGTCCGATGGATGGAGATAGAGACAGAGACCCATATTCACATCAGAGCAATGGACTGAGCACCCAAGGTCCAGTCAAAGAGCAGAAGGTGGGAGAAGATGAGCAAGGAAGTTAGGACCATGAGGGGCTGGACCACCCACTGAGACAGTGTGCCTGATCTAATGGGAGCTCACCAAATCCAGCTGGACCGGGACTGAACGAGCATATGATCAAACCGGGCTCTTCAAATTTCTAGTCTTGAAACCATGGTCCCACCTCTCCTTTGTGATATGCCCACATGCCACCTGTCTGTCTCTCTTTTTTTTTCCACTTCACTTTTAGGGAATATGCCTGAAAGTCACTCAACTTAGCCTGTCTCATAGCAGATACTTATGTTTCCTCAAGACTGTGACTGGTAGAGAATGGTTCAGTGGTTAAGATCACTTGTTCATCTTTGTCTTAGTTATTGTTGCTATTGCTGTGAAGAGACACCATGACCACAGCAACTCTTATAAAGAAAACATTTAATTGGGTCGCTTGCTTACAATTTCAGAGGTTCACTCCATTATCATCATGGCAGGAGCAGATACCAGACAGATGATAGCTGAGAGTCCTCTTGCAGGCAAAAGGAAGTTGACTGATTCACTGGGCAGTATTCAAAGCATAGAAAACCTCAAAGCCAGCCCCCACAGTGACACACGTCCTCCAACAAAGCCATACCCACTCCAACAAAGCCTCATTCCCTATGAGATTATGGTGGCGAATTACATTCAGACTACCACACTCTTCCAGAAGACCTAGGTTCAATTTCATGCACTCCTAACTATAACTCTAGTTCTAGGGGATCCACAAGGTCACAGACATACATGCAACCACTCACACATAAAAGATAAACAAAACAAGACTGTGGCTGCATAGGTGTAGGAACTTTGATCAGTTCTGGGACATCATTCTCTCTACATGTAAAGAAGGAGTCAATGCTCCAAACTGTGCCTTTTCTTCCAGTGGTGGGGTCTGAATAATCTTCAAATGGTATCTCAAGTAGAGATATGATGCCATAACCTTAGGAGATAATGATGATAATATATTATTTTAAGGAACTGCACTTTATAAAGTTTGTATTTCCTTTCTTTCTCTTTCTCTCTCTGTGTGTACACACACTTGTGTGTGTGTGTGTGTATTATATACAGTGATGTAGATGTGCATGCACACACATGTGTATTACGTTAACTGACTTGCAAAGGTTAATAAGATTAATAGGTCTTGCATTTGTGTTGCTTTAACATATGCTATATAGGTACATGGAGGCAGGTGATTCTTTTTTAGAGTTCCTTGATACAAAGTAGCATTGATGGGGATACTGAGGAACACTTTTGTTCTATATTAGAGGGGCACATTTGTATTATGTAGAATGGAACCTGAATGTTCACATTGTAAGTAGCCAGGCACATTATATTGCCAACAGATTGTTTGTTCTAAGTTAACTTTTAACCTAGGTGTAACACAGATAGGAACTCAGGAGGAATGCAAGACTAGGCAGCCTTAGGTATCTGTGAATCATCCACTATGCAGAGAGGCTTTATTAACATGAATGTGAGAATAAAGGTTGACAACCTGACCAGAGGGCCAAGACTAACCTTTGGAGTGATTGCCTGTTTTGGTTCTGGTTTTCTATCAAGTATGCTAGCTGGAGATGGGCCAGGGAAGGCAGATTTAGGAATAACAGTTTACTGGATGCTCAGAATGCTGAATCTCTGAACAAAGTGCAGTTTAAAGATTTATTATCTGTCTCTGCTCATTAGTTTCTGTAGTAGCAGGCAGAATGGATTACTTTGTTCTAGTACATCAGCAACTGGCAAGGACATTGGATTGCTCACAGAACTTAGGGAAAAGAAGAACCAGGACAGGGAGTAAGGCAGCTGTGGGAGTCATAAAGGAGTTCCCAGGGAACCATCACCAGAGCATCTTATGAGAGCATCTCTCATAAGTAGAGTAGGCTCCAAATAATTTTAGTTCATTCACAATTAAAATCTGAGAGCAGAGTATCTGACCTACCCAGCTTAGGCTATGTGTGTACACTTGTCCAGGGAAGGGCAGGGCCTCTTGATTGATAGTCTCATAAAACTGTGCACATTTAGGGAGGGGTATTTCCACAAAGGAAAATCAGTGATAGCAGGAGAGCGGACTGGATTCTGAAAGGCAAAAACACATAAGAACATAAAAAAAGATGATGAATACATAACTAGAGCTAGTGGGAGGATAAATGCATAAATACAATAACAGAGATATTAATAAAGTGCTTCCTTTAAAAGGAAAGAAGGAGAAAGAGAGAGGGGAGGTTGAGAGGAGGATGAGGAGGAGAAGAGAGAAACAGTAATGTATCATGAAAAACTGCACAAAGGGTATTAACTTCCTTTTTCTAGATCAGTGGTTCTCTACTTTCCTGATGCTGTGACCCTTTAATACAGTTACTCACGCTGTGGTAACCCCCAGCCATAAAATTACTTCATTGCTAATTCATAACTGCAATTTTGCTACTGTTATAAATCATAATGTAGATATCTGATATGTAGGATATATGATATACAACCCTGAAAGTGGTCACCACCCACAGGTTGAGAAATGCTGATCTAGGGAGATGATGTCCTTTGACATGGAATATGTGAACTGGGGCAGAAAAGACTCAGACAGGGAAGCAGATTGGATGTATAGGCAACACATTAATTTTGTTTGATGTTAAGACAGCAGCAGTTTCTGAATTACACTCTGGAAATCTTTGTAGAAACTGAGATCCTGTCAAGCGTTCTACAAGGTCAAAATCATTTCTCTAGTAATGAGATGGTGAGATGATGTTTGTAGTGCAGGGTGGGCTCTTTCATCTATGATCACATCATGCTGCCATTATTATGATGACAAATGGGATTAGTAAAACTTAGCCTTGTGTCTAACAACTTCTCAGTTTCAATATCTAATATAGAAAACACCAAATGCTATAATCCACAAAACAAAATCTGTTTCGGATTCTTGAACTCTAATATCTGAAAGTCTGAAAATCACTGGTAGTTAACACATGGAGTGGAGAGGTGGTCTTGGTACTGTGCACATATCTATTCTAGCCTCATGCGAAGGAGTGCATGGTTATCTGACAGTGATGTCCAAAGGGGTTTAAACAGGAAAATGACATACATGGTGTTACCCTTTAAGAATAATTTGGAAGTAAACAAAAAGAAAGGTTGAAAAAATGGGAGTAGACTGTGGGCAGGGAGGGGATTACAATGCCACTATAAAATCCTAGATGGGGGATACTGTTGTATGACACTACGCATGAGTAATACTGAAGTTAATGTCTACTTGCCACAGATCAGGAACCAATAACGGATTCAAGTAACAACACTACCATTGCCTAACATGGTGAACCAATGAGTTTATTGGTTTTACTTACAGGAACATGAACATCCCAAACTTCTAGCTATATCACTGAAAGCCAATGCCATCATGCATGATACAGCTGCAACCCAAAAGGTCTCTGGATAATTTGTAGGCTGTTTGATAGGTCAAAGAGTTTCCTCAGCAGTTCGTATTGCTTAAAATGATCAGTCTGTTTCTTTAACAGTCCTCAGTGCATATGACATGCTATTTGGACAATTAATCCTAGCTAGTGATTCTCTTCATCATTAAAATAAATACTGCCCATACATGGGATATGACTTTGGCTCAGTCCAGCATGGCTATTTGTGGTTTTTTTAAATATTTATTTATTTATTATGTATACAATATTCTGTCTGCGTGTATGCCTGCAGGCCAGAAGAGGGCACCAGACCTCATTACAGATGGTTATGAGCCACCATGTGGTTGCTGGGAATTGAACTCAGGACCTCTGGAAGAGCAGGCATCTTAACCGCTGAGCCATCTCTCCAGCCTGGCTATTTGTGTTTTGCATCACCCCCCCCCCCTTTTCCCAGTTATAAAGCAGTTAGAACTGTCTGTTCCCTAAAACTCTCATAAAACCTTCTCCTCCCAATGTCTGCTCAGAGGACTTTACCAACCCAGAATAAGCCTACTCCATAGGCCACCTTATGTACCCATTGCTTCTATTTCCCTGCATCTCCTCCTGTTGCTTCCATCCAACCTTACCAATACAGCTTTGCCATAACCACCTTTGCTGCACAAAACCAGATAGTGCCCCCCAGCACTGCCAGCCTTACTGGCCTTCTCCATTTCAGTCTTTCTGAGTCCTCATTGGTTCTCAGTGTTGCTGGGGACCACCTTCCCTGCTCCCATCAAACAGGTAGCCACCCAGCTATTCACACCTAACCGCTACCTGGCAGCTCCTAAAGGCTCCCTCACCTTACTGTTTGCTCCTCAATACCAGTGCATTTTGCCTAGATTGTAAAACAGCTAACTCATTCTTCTCTTGCCTCTCTAGATCTGCCAGTCTTCAGAACTCAGACTGGAAACAGTGGGCCTGCTTGGTTTTGGTTGTGTTTGTTTTGTAACAATTAGCCTCTATTTCTCTCCAGCTCTCAGAAAAACTTACAGAAATTTTAGATCAGTTTGATACCCTTCTGGACCAATTTGATTCTTTGGCAGCTGTGGTATTTTAATATGAGTGCTAGACCTCCTGACCACTGTCAGTGGAGTGATGTGTACCCTCCTCCAGGAAAAATTCTACTTCTTGCCAGGCTTTGTTGGCTCCCCATGGGAGGCCTTACCTTCTCTGAGGAGTGGATGGGAGGTGAAGGTAGAAAGGAAGCAGGGGGAGGGAACAGGGAGAGAAGAGGGAGGGGAAACTGTGGTTGGTAAATAAAATAATTTTAAAAATTCAAAGTTTTTTTTTTTAAATCTGCTTCTACACCAACAGGTTCAAACTGGTTCCAGATGGCATCCAAAGGCTTAGGGACCAGGGTGAGAAAATCCAACAAGACTGTTCCTCTGGACGGGATCTTAGTTCTTCCAATCCTGGCTCCTCCCCTTAATCAGCTCTTTCCTCCTTGTTGTCCTTACACTTGCACTTTGACCCCGTCTTTTAGAATTTTGATAGATGTTGCTCCTGGATCACTGCTGTTACTCGGTCCACTACACAGGATAAAATAAAAGCAATCATTCTCTTAGACTCACTTCAGACCCAAGAACACCAAAATGATGTACCTTCTGCCATCAGGAAACACAAAACCAAGGCCTCTACCATTTATATACCCTTATAATGGGTCTGGAATAAAGAAAATTCCTCACTCCCAAAGCAGGATCATAAAACAGGCCCAGGGTTTCGAGGCACCTGCTGCCAGGGGATTCTGGAAGCAGCTAATACCTATCACATGCACTGGAGCTCAGATATCACAAAAGCAAGCAATCTGCAACAAAATAAGATTATTGAGATTATTATTCCAGACTTCACAATATAGAGCTTTAGTAGTAAAAACAATATGGTACAAAGCACAAAAACAGGCATGTAGACTAATAGAACAAAACAGAAGACCCAAGTGTAAGTGCTTTAGCTGCAGCCATCTGATATTTGATGAAGAGATAAAAACAAATGACAGCAACAACAAAGAATACAGTAGAGGAAAAACATTATCTTCAACAAATGGTGTTGAAAAAACTGAATGTCCACATGCAGAAGAATAAAATTGCAACCATACGTATCATCCTGTGAAAAAAATTAGATCCACGTGGATAAAAGGACTTCAAGATGAAAAGGTTTGAACTTGAAATCTAAAATTCTAGAACTGATAGGAGAAAAGATAGGTAGTAGCTAGAAAATAAAAGGGCAGGAAAGGATTTTCTGAACAGGTCTCCACTCGTCGAGGAATTAAGGCCAACAGCAGATAACCAGGCCCTCACAAAACTAAAAGGCTTCTGAATAACTAAGGAAGTAATCCATCAAATGAAGGAGCCAACAGAGTGGGAGATAATATTTGCCATCTATACATATGACAGAGGATTACATTCAGAACATACAACAAACTCAAAACACAAAAAGTTAAAGAAACAAATGTCCCTATTTTAAAAATTAGCTAGGAGCCCAAAGAAGTTCTCCAAAGAAGAAGAAGAAGGAGACGAAGGAGAAGAAGGAGAAGAAGAAGAGGAAGGGGAAGGGGAAGGGGAAA
>PVIU01024450.1:0-25536 GCA_004026605.1 Ondatra zibethicus
TCTGTCTTGCTAAGGTAGTCATTTTAATATCTTCACATTTAGCTGGATATTATTTTAGTTGAAAATGAATGCAGTTGGCAAGCATGAAGTGTATAAAGGTAGTAAATCCTAAATCATAGACAGCTACCTCATTTATTCAGCTGCTGCTTTCCATTTGGTTGACCAGACAGAGCACTTTGCATTATGTGATTTGTGATATCCGGATGCAGTGGAATGGTTTTAAGTTTTGATTAAACAGAAAGCTTGAGATGGTTTAAGCGGTAAGCCAGAAATACTGAAAACATTACAATCTGGTTTAAACAGTCATCTGAATGAATTGAATATAAATATATTTATTTGGGGAAGAAAGTACTTGGCTAGAAATTATCCTTGTGATTTTATTTAAGCTTCTGAATATCTAAATAATAATTATGAATAGTAATTGCTGACAAATGCATTATTTCTTTTTCAGAGTTCTTGCCCAATATTCATCTCATGGTATTAAATCTCCTGTTTTCTTTTCTGAAAACCAAGACAAACCATAGAAATGTGGATTTCTCTAGTAACAATTAGTGTTTTCTTCAAGAAGTCTGTCCCAGTGTGACTATAGAAAGTCATATTACCTATATATGAAATGTGATCTGCATATTGGTTCAAAATAATGAATTCAGGAGACATGTTAGGTTACTATTGATAAAATGACTTTGCTTTACTGAAACAATTCTAACAAATTATTCGTGAGTCTTCCCTCCTCCAATTTTTGCTTTCCATTCTAGTTTAGTGAGTAGCTAATAGGTTAAATGCTAGTATTAAATTCTCTCACTTGTACAAAAAAAAAAAAAAAAACAGAAATAGCAAGGTAGAAGGGTAGAAATCATGACATTTTATTGAAGGCATGGGAGCCAGGGGCTTCTTTATGTAACCTGAACATCTAAATGTAGACTCTTTTCTAATAAATGGCCAATGAAATGAAAATGATGATAAAAAATAACGTGCTCATTTTTACACACAATTGATAAACACGAACTTAAATAATAGATCAAATTTACCATGTATTTTCCATTGAAATAATAGTCCCATGAAACATTCAACAAATTAGGGTTCTTGAAGGGAAGAAATTAAGAAAATGCTGAAGCTTCTACTAGGTAATCACAGCTTATTCTACACTTTTAAGGGATTTGAGAAAATATTCACTTAGGAAGCATATTTGGTGTTTGAAATTGAGCTGGATTTATAGGTGGTTCTGAACTGCCCAATGTGAGTCGTGTGATCTAAACCCAGTTCCTCTAATAACAGCAGTAAGTGCTTCTTAATTGTTGAACCATCTCTCCAGCCTCAAAGCAACTATTCGTTAGCTAGATATCTCTGTCCATGAGCAGCTCCAACTCAAAATTATGTCCCAACTGATAAATTTGTCACTTGCTGAACATACTGTCAGTTTTTAGATATTCCCTGCTGGAAAAAAGAGACACTATAATTTCTGCAATTTTGCCTTTAAAAAAAGACAGCACCTCCACAAAACTGAAAGAGCAAAATCAGGGCCATTTCTTATGGGAGTTTCTACTCTGATACCATTAAATTATCACTAATTTCACATTAGTGTATATTTAAAAAAAACTCTTGCCTTGTTGTCTTTGAAGTGTTAGTATGTTCTAAATGTACATAGTTTACAGCCTGAAAAGAGCAAAATATTATATATGTACAGTTGACACAAATTAATCTTGCTATTATGACTTCAATTTCAGAACCAGGGACTTAAATGACTCGTACATTGAAGTCATCACCCACAGAGTCTCATTAGTTTAAATTTTGTAGCTAATTTATGAAGACAGTGCTGTCTCCCTAGAACAAGCTCACCTAGTCTGTCATTTATATCACATCTAGTGGGAAACACAAGTTTAAGATTCCTCTCCTAGATCTTATTTTTAGTTACCTCATTAATTTATTATATCTTCTTGGGCTTAATGTTTAATTTCTATGATTCATGGTTGATTTTAAATATGAGAATGCAAAGAAATATGATTCTTCTGTGCATATGTCAGAGGTGACATGGAGTAATAAGAGACATGGATTCAAATCCTGCTTCAGCCAGGAACTAGCTTCGTGGCTTTAGAAAAGCCAGTGGCACTGATCCTTATTACTGTCATCTGTGCATTGTGATTTTGGGGGTCTTTTGTTATTGTTGTTGTTGTTGTTGTTTGCTTTTGAGGCAGGGTCTCTGTTGTCTTGGTTGGCCAGGACTGTGTTTTTCGTTTTAAGATCTACTTTATAAAATGAGAAGATTAGATAAAATAATTTTAAATGTACCAACATTCTGGCCTGCTCAATTCTTACGTCTCCACATCCTCCTCCTCTACACATCTCTGTCCTAGATGGCAGATACAGTTTGAACATTACATTTTGTGACTGCTTGAGGTCTCTGTCATTTAGTACATGATGTTCACAACTATAGTTCCCTTGGTATTGCTAGAGATTACTGGGTAAGGAAAATAATATCAATGGAAAGGGAAAAGTGAATAAATGAGGGACAAATTCTCTGTCACACATTGGATATGTAAGAAAATAAATTTTAAAGGAATATTTTAAATGAGAACTTATTCTGAAAGCATGAATTGAGTGTTTGTCTTGTTATATGACTAAAATATCTGAACAGTAAAGACTTCTCCATGGTGAATCCCATTGTCCTTATAAAGCCTGCATTTTTGTAAAGATTTTATAGGATATGAGATATAGGCCCAAAAGAAAGGATAATGGTTAGATTATCAAATCTAGCATTTTATCCAACATGCTTAATAATTAAAGTGTTATTTGCTGCTCACGGGAATTGAATATAAACAGAATTTACATTGGAAATAAAAAATTAGGGGAGTGTACATTTATAAATGTTTTAACAGATTTGTGTATTCCTTCTTTTAAATGCTCTCAATGTGAACACTGAAGCTTAATGTTTCTTGAGAACAAAAAGTTTGCAAAGTTCATTGTTTATAGTCCCATTACAATATCTATTTGTATTGAATGTATCCTGCCTTAAATTAATTCAGTATTTATTATGGAAGAATAGTAATCTAGTCCAAACTCTATTTAGGCTTTTAAGACTGTAGAAGGAAGTTTCTGTCCCACCCAGTCCATAACCATTCAGTCTCAAAGCAACACAGAGGCTTATATTAATTATAAACTGCTTGGCCTATTAGCTCAGGCTTATTATTAACTAACTCTTACAACTGAAAAGTAATCCATAATTCTTGTCTATGTTTAGCCACATGGCTTGCTTGGTACCTTTTCTCAATAAGGCATTCTCATTTTGCTTCCTCTGCATCTGGCTGGTGACTGCCTTTTCTCTTCCCAGAATTCTCTTAGTCTGGTCATCCTGCTTATACTTCCTGCCTGGCTACTGGCCAATCCACATTTCTTAAACTAATACGAGTGACAAATCTTTACAGTGTACAAAAGCATTATCTCATAGCATAAGACATTATTTTTTAATTATGTGTATATTGTGCATGTGAGTACAGGTGCCCACCAAGGCCAGAAGAATTGCATCCCTCTAGAGCTAGAATTACAAGCAGTTGTGAACTACGTAATGTGGGTGCTGGGAATTGAACTCAAATCCTCTGAAGAGCAGTAGATGCTCTTAAATGCTGAACAATCAATTTCTCCAGTACCCTATATTTAGGCCTCTAAAAAATAACTTCAAATAACCTGCTTTCTCATTTTGCTCAATTTACTTTGAAATCAGATGGATAAAAATCCTATTCATCTGGGACATAAGTATGACTTGACAGTAAGAGGTATCCTGATTTGTTATTTTTAACTATATAATTTCATAACATTTGATACAATTCCATGTCTAAAGGTTAGAAGATACCTAGGTATGAAAATAATGTGATAGGAATTATTGATTTTCTTTTTAAAAATCCCATTATCCAAAGAGAAATAGACCAAAAAAAGTAAGTAAATTAAATAATAAGAGAATGGAGAATAAAAGTTTTGTGTTTGTCTTTGTTTATCTTTTTTCTTCTTCAAATGAAAAGCAAATGTCTGTCTGCAAGTGATGGTAGCTATTCATATTCAGTTCGTGGAGTTGCAGTTCCTGAGAGCAAATGATAGTGCCAACAATTGAACTCCTTTTAGAAAATTATAAATAAAACCCATTTTATGCAGGTGGCTTTTTATTTAGTTAGTTTCTGTTTTCAATGTGCAGCGCAACAAATATTTACTCTGTGCAGTCTTCTGTGGTGTTTAAGAGCATGAGATCTGCAATCGAATAGATGCTCTTTTGGTTTCATATGCCTCCCTGCTGTATCGTGTGACAAGGAAGAGCTTAATCCACTCTTAACTCAGTTGTTTCAATTGAACCTTTAGGCTCTTGGAATTAGCTTTGCAGGGTATAGTCAGGATTCTCTAAGAAAAGTGTGCATGTGCATGTGTGTGGGAGAGGGATGTCATGGTAATCCCTCAATAAATGGAAACTGTTAATTCAAACTGTGTGCACTACTCTTATGCTTCTATATGATGCTGGCATGGAATTAAAACACACACTCCCACACCCACACATCCCCCCAACACTATCTGGTAATAAGGCTTAAATACACTGTAGAAGATTTTAAATTGAGGCATGGATGTAATGCAGCTGACCTCACAAAAAAATGCTCCAATTAGTCACAATCCTAATTTGTCTAAATTTTACATGTTATAGAAGATAAATACTATACAAGGGACACTGAATAACTCTACATGTGAAAATGTTGAGAAACATATAATTTTTTCAGTCCAGATGGGGCATATATTGGTTATGACTTTGCAGTAGAATATATCCCATGTATAAAATATATATTGAGCAAATGAGTTATGTCATTAACATTTTGAGAGTAAGATTAACATTTTATAAGGTGATCTTTACTTTGTTTTAAATTGATTTACATGAAAAATGAAACTAACATTTTGAAGAGCAGGTATGTGTTTTGAGGCTCAAAAGTGCTATGTGTAAAACATAGAGAAAGCCAAAAGTTTATGGCCCAAGTGGTTAGACGGTTATTGGCTAATCCTTGTATACTATTGTGTAGTCCAGATGCATCCTTCAGCATGCTGTCAAGTGTATAGTAAATCATGAATACTCCATGTAGTTTACTTTTATGTAGCATACATTCACTTTAACAATAGAAGCAGCACATTTTGGAGTCATGTCACAGAATCAAATATCTTGGAGTGTCATTTGCATCCTGATAAATGAAAGAATATGACATATTTCTAACTTGTAGGTGGTGAACAACATATGTTTTCACATCATCTACTGACCTCTTACATTCATGGGCTGACTAAGTGGATGCATTTAAAGAATGCCAAGTATTTCTGTTGCCAAACATAAGAAATTCAGTTTGCTGATTGATTTTGCATTTCATTCAAAAATAGCTCTCTGTCAATTAGCAATGACTGTTTACCAAATTCTGACCAGAGCTTATATTGGGAAGCTGTAATCAGAAAATAATTCATGTGTTCTAGTGTAGTATTTGTGAGCTAGATTTTGATCTACTCTTCAGCAGTACATCACTTCTGAATTAGGTTTGTGTTGACAGAGGTTTCTGTCCTTTATGGTCCCACAGCTGTTCAGTCCCAAAGAAACACAGAGGTCTACATTAATTATAAGCTGGTTGGCCTATTAGCTTAGGCTTTCTTATTAACTAATTCTTACATTTTACATTAACCGATAATTCTTGTCTGTATTAGCCACATGGCTTGGTAACTTTTATTAATGAGGCATTCTCATCTTGCTTCCTCTTGGTCTGGGTGATGACTGTAGATTGAGCCTTTCCTCATCCCAGAATTCTACTCTTCTGGTTGCCCTGCCTATACTTCCTGCCTTGCTACTGGCCAATCAGCATTTTATTAAACCAATACAACTTACAAATCTTTACAGGGTACAAGACCATTGTGTCACAGTACTTCCACCCCCCTTTTTTTCAGAACAAAAACCCTGAATCTAATCTTCTTTGTTTAGCTTTCTTTCTGACCATTATCCATAAAAACGTGTAACCAACACTCTAAAAAAAGACAAACATCCATAGTCCATTTTTTTGGGATTGTGGGCATAGTTTTTTTCCTGATTAGGGGCACTGATAATCTTATGGGAACCTAAAAAAATTTAGGATTATGATCAAGTTCCTGACTGGAATATTCTGTGAGGCTTGATCATCTCAGCCAGAAGTCTTTAGGCTGTTCTGGATGTAGAACTCAGATAAAACTCCAACAAAGGTCCTTTGAAATGTTGGATCATTTGGGGCATCAGCTCCTATTGGATATTTTTCAGGGGGTCTTCCTTGGTCAAACCTGATTTTTCTTAACCCAGAATGAATCCACAGACTCTCATTTTCTGTGGGAACAAAAGCAAAACTTCTTCTCCAAAGTAACATATCTTTTGACTTAAAATTTGAAGTCAAGGCATTTTCAAAATATATATTTTGGATTAATCCAGCAGCATTTATAATCAAATGACTTTTAGCGGCTATTGCTCCTTCCTCAACCATCAAACAATTCAAAGACAACACAATAACATACAGTATCCAGATTCTCTGTGTATTTTCCATCTTTATGTGGCTTTATTTTAAACTTCTTTTATTTTATTTTTAATTTTTTGTTTTTTGAGACAGGGTTTCTCTGTGTATCTTTGGCTGTCCTAAAACTCACTCTGTAGACCAGGCTGTCCTTGAACTCACAGAGATTCACTTGCCTCTGTCTCCCAAGTGCTGGGATTAAAGGTGTGTGTCACTATACCCAATTTCTCTCTTTTTTAAAGACTTTATCCTTTTCCTTTTCTCTCCCAAGCCTACATATATTTTTAAACACTGTAAACTGTTTAGAGGTTTTATTTCATTTGAATTTCTCTTTATTGTATATATCACTTTTTCCTGACTGCATGAGTTTTTAATTTGCTAAGCAATATGGCTAGGATTAAAGCCGTGACTTTGATGGCTGGATCCACCCCATTTCTTATCTTTCTGAGAGAGTAGTTTCATTGCAGAGATACTCGTGGGAGCCATGTTTATTGCCATAATCCTAGGAGTCAAAGTCGCTGCCACCACCATGAAGCATGCTGTCAGCTATTCATAAACACCATTTAAGTGTTTGGTGGCAGGGCCTCTTAAAAGACTTGCAAGGTTTTGCAGCTAAAGCTGAGTCAGTAAGCCTCTCTTAAATGAGGTATGGTTTTCTCTAGCAAACAGAGCCCACCTGAGAAAATGCTGCTACAAAGAAACTGTGTTCAACCATGTTCTTTTTTATCTAGAATTACTTCCCAAGCTCTCTAAGGTTTTATGTGGATGGAATTGTCCACGTTGGCACCATTTGTTGACAGAGGTTCAGTTCCAAAGAAAAGCACAGAGGTTTACATTAATTATAAACTGGTTGGCCTATTAGCTCAGGCTTCTTATGAACTCTTACATCTTAAATTGTCCCGCAATTCTTGTCTGTGTTAGCCACATGGCTTGGTACCTTTTATCAGTGAGGCATTCTCATCTTGCCTCCTCTTCATCTGGGTGACAACTGCAGACTAAGCTTTTCCTCTTCCTAGAATTCTACTGTTTTGGTCACCCCACCTATATTTCCTGCCTGGCTATTGGCCAATCAGCATTTTATTAAACCAGTATAACTGACAAATCTTTACAGGATACAAGACCATTGTCCCACAGCAGGTTTGATTACAAGTAATACATCCACCTTTCATATAGGCAGCTTGTAAAGGGGTTCTTTTTAATTTATTTATTTAGGTTTTTAAAACAATCATTTCTCATTTTACATACCAATCTCAGTTCCCCATCTCTCCCTTCCTCCATATCCTCCACCTTCCCTTCAGAGAGGGTAAGGCTTCCCATTTGTAGTCAACAAAGTCTAGCACATCACTTTGAGGGACAAGGCCCTCCTCCAGTATATCTAGGCTGAGCAGAGTATCCAAAGAGCAAGGTGTCTCTCCAAAGAGAATGGGCTCCAAAAAGCCAGTTCAAGCAGCAGGGAAAAATCATGGTCCCACTGGCTACTCTCAAACTGTTTGCCTATTTCTTCTTCAGCTGTCAAGTGACCAATTGCCTTGCCACTTCCACAACTCAGTATGCCAGCTACCCAGATGTTGCTGCCACTCCCACTCTGCAGCCTCTGTTGTTGCCTCTAGTCTGCTGATTCTGCTGATTCCTTTTCTGTATAAGCAGCTCAGTCCATTCTACTGAAAGGAGACAAGAAAATGAGAACACCAGAAAAGTGTCTTCTTTGACCTTTTGTTGAACATCAGAGAAAGAAGCACAATAAAATGGCTTCCAGTGGACCCATTAAGAGATACTGGGCAGTATGTTAACATAGCCCAGGAAGAAATGTTTTGAACAAACACAGGCACATGGTTTGTACAGATCCCAGGCTTTTGCTTTGGATTGATCACAGCTTTGTCACTTGGGCACAAATCACAGCTTTTGTGTTTGGGTCAGTTACAGCACTTTAGCAACAAAAGTTCACTCTCTCTGCTGGACTATCAAAGAATTATTAGTTGTAGGATCATCCAGACTTTAGAGGTTATCAAGGCTTAAGAGAACAGAACACCTGATAAAAACCCTTTCCTATGCATTGGCTGAGGCCATGCTTTCAGGAGATAGGATGATCAGAGCAGTCATTGTGTGCTGTTCTCAAGTCATCAGTGAGGGTCATAGAAGACTGGTATTAACATAAGGGTAGGCTGACAGTTTGACTGATAGTCCTTTTGCTCAATGTTGCCAGAGAATCATGAAGAATCTAACACCTTTGATTTAAGGACTCTGAATCCACCATCCTACAACATCTACAACATCTTTCTTTATACATAGGAAAATGGACATCAGAAGGAGTGTTAACAAGAGGAACATACAAAGCACTCCACCAACCCTGAGTAATTTTAATAGATTTTAACAGCGCTTTAACTGTGATTAACTCCTGCATATTCCTAGGGAGAGCTAGATGTTGCCGTCTGTCTCATTATGAAAAAAACATCACCAGGTTATGGCAGTTTAAGTGGAGTTCCTAATACAATGTTAGAGGAGAGAGTATGGTCAGAGGCTTGCTTATTCTGTGGTTTAAAGCTTGAAAACATGAAGAAGAGAATGGCCAGCCTTTACTTTCTGTATCACTAAACTTGCTTTGCAGTATGGAGGACAGCCTTGCCAGGTCATGTGAACATAGAAGAGTCTCCAGCTGCCTGGCATGCTTTCTGGACAAGTATCTCATTTATCATCTGGGGTGTCTAAGCTTTACATTCCTTGCGAGATAATGGGCTTCTAATGTATTCATAGACCCAGCACAATGTATATGACTTTCTTCCATTTAGTTTCAAAAAGTTCACTTCCAGGAAGAAACACAAGGAATTAAATTTCACTTGATCCACTTCTAAAGTTTGTTTGTTGAGAGATTTATGTATGAACAGTACCTTGTCAGTGCAGTTAGTTGTCCCTATTTTTTTTTTAACAAATGCCAGGGAACAGCAAAGTGGTTTGCAAGTGGGGGAGGGGAGCACTGAGAAATTTAGCAGCAGTTGTCTTGAAACATATTCATAATTATCCAAACTTGCTTTCTGGGGTGAAACGAAATGTATAATAAAGAACTGGTGCCAGGCATAGCAGTTCACACCTGTAATCATAGTTATTAGGAAACTGAGAAAGGTGAAGACCCACCATCTTGGAGCTATCCTATACTACATAGTCATTTCCAACAATGCTGGGCTACAAATTCAGACCCTGTCTCCAAAAAACAAAAACAGTGCTTGTAAGATGTCTGAGTGGAGATGGGAAAGAAGGGTACAAGGGACGGAATGTAGGGAGAGACAGCTAAAACTAAGGACCACTTAAGGAGTAGTATGGAAACCTAGTACAACAGAAGCTTCCTAAAATACGTACATATATGAAGCTAATTTTTCTTTTTTATTATTTTATTTTATTTTCATTTTTAAAAAAGAAAACAAACTATCTTTTTTTATTATACATACCAATCTTAGTTCCCACTCCCTCACCTCCTCCCGTTCCCTCCACTTACCTCCCCCCAATCCCACCCCCCATCCACTCCACAGAGAGGGTAAGGCACATTGCTTTCGGGAAGGTCCAAGGCCCTCCCTACTATATCGAGGCTGAGTATATCAATACAGAGAGAATAGGTTCCCAAAAGGCCAGTACAACAGTAGGGGTAAATTCTGGTGCCACTGCCAGTGCCAGTGGCCCCTCAGTCTGCCCCAGCCATGCAACTGTCAACCACATTCATAGGGACTAGTTTGGACCTATGCTTTTTCCTTCCCTTTCTGGCTGGAGTTGGTGAGCTCCCATTAGCTCAGGTAGGAGAACATGAGGGAATGTGCAGCAGGAAGGTTTACCTGCCTACTGGGGCGTGGCCTCATAGACTATTTACCCATATGCCGAAGTGCATCCGGCCCCTTCTCTCCTCCGCCCGGTTCCCGTTTTGCTTGTTGTGATTGTTTGGCTCTCATCTCCATCCACCGTTCAACCAGAAAATCCTGATTTGTAAGTTTTCCCCCTAAATAAATAACTGTCCATCACTCAGTTCTGAGCCAGTGTGAGATTTCTTTTAAGCACCCAATATCTCTGCCTTTACTTGGCACTCTTAAACTCCACACCTCTCGGGGATAGTCAAGATGGAGGAAGGACAGAGATGAGAGGAAGGAAAGAGATATGTTGATTAAGGGAGCCATTATGGGGCTAACAAGAAACCTGGGTCTAGAAAAATTCCCAGGAATCCACAAGTAAGACTCCAGCTAAGACCCAAAGTAATAGAGGAAAAGTTGCCCAAACTGGCCTAGCCCTGTATTCAGACAGATGACTATCTTAAATATCACCATAGAACCTTCATCCAACAACTAATGGAAACAGAGGCAGAGACCCTCATCGGAACACTGGACTGAGCTCCCAAAGTCCAGTTGAAGAGTGGGAGGAGACCATGATTGATAAAGTTTATCTCAACAAAATCACCAAATAATGGGAAGACAGAGCCTCAACTGGACATCTCTTGTCACCAAATCCAGTCCCAGGATTGGGATGCATCTAATTGAGTTGTTGGCCAAAGGGGTCCTATGAAAACCACCAAACAACCCAGGCTGTTGCCAAGACTATAGGCTGCTCTCCACAAATATGTGGCAAGGCCATATTGCTGAAGATAATGTCTATACAACTCATTGAACATGCAGAAGTCAATCTGATACCTACATAGAACCTTCATCCCTACATTCTATCATATTTGGTATAGGAAGGTATTCCACAGGCTACCAAAAGAGAAATGTAAATACCAAGCCAGCCACAGACCTTTGACCTTCAATAGTGTCCTGTCTGCAAAATATGCTAGGGTAATGGTGGCACAAAGCTTGTAGAAGTAACCAACCAATATCTGATTTAACAGAGGCCCAACCCTTGAGATGGAGCCCATACCTAACAGTGCTTGGTTAACAAAGAGCCTGAAACTAGATAGCCCAAGGACTTAGGGTAAAACTAAGTACCACTGTTCCGCTAAAATAACATAGCAATAAAATGACTCCTAATGACATTCTGCTATACTCATAGATCATTGCCTACTCAGCCATCATCAGAGAAGCTTCCTCCTATAGCAGAAGGGAACAAATATAGAGATCCACAGTCAGACATGCAGAGAGTGAGAAACCTTGGACTATTCAGCCATAAAAGGGATGTCTCCATCAAATCCTTCCCCTCAGGGCTCAGGGAACCCTGCAGAATAGGAGGCAAAAGAGTGTAAGAGCCAGGGGGGATGGAGGACAAGGAAACAAGGTCCTTTACACCAATGGGATCGATGCACATATGAACTCACAGAGACTGAGGCAGCATGTACATGGCCTGCACGGGTCTGCACCAGGTAGGGCCCTAGAACTGAAAGGAGAAGTGAACACATGACCCCATCTGTAATCTAGAAGCAATCTCCAATTGATAACCACTTGCAAATGAAAGTTTAGTTTCCTCCAGTGGAGTCTCACTGGGGAAACAAACTGCTCTTAAGGGTAGGTCACATGACTAATAATACACGGACAAGAGAAAATGAACTCAGTGTCAGTTTTGGAGGTTCCTTGTTTCATAATGCCCTATTAGGACTTTTTATTTTAAAAATTCTGTATTTCTATGTTTCTATTTTTATTTATTTCACTATATATATGGATAGATATTATAATATATGTATTTCATAATGGATATATATATATTCTTTCTAATTTTTACCCTACAGATCCTTTGAATATATATTATGACTTCTATTTTTTGTGGATTTTAGAGACTCATGGTGTACAAACAAGTAGATCTCTGTGTCAGTATCTGTTCCTTGTACCTTTTCTTGGGTTCTTTTCTTTTTGTTTTTTTATTTGTTTATTTTGTCCTATTCCTAAGTTTTAGGTATTGTTTTATCTTATTGTATTTTATTTTAGTATCACTCCATAGATGCCTCTTTGTTTTTTAATGAGAGACAGAAAGGGTGTGGATCTGGATGGGAGGGTAAGTAAGGAGAACTGAGAGGAGTAAAGAAAGCAAAAACCATAATCAAGACACATTGTATGAAAAAAGATATTTTTTATTGATATTTATTGAGCTCTACATTTTTCTCTGCTCCCCTCCCTGCCTCTCCCCTCTCCCCTTCTGCCCTCCCCCAAGGTCCCCATGCTCCCAACTTACTCAGGAGATCTTGTCTTTTTCTACTTCCCATGTAGATTAGCTCTATGTGAGTCTCTCTTAGGGTCCTCATTGTTGTCTAAGTTCTCTGGGATTGTGGTTTGTAGGCTGGTTTTCTTTGCCTTATGTTTAAAAACCACCTATGAGTGAGTACATGTGATAATTGTCTTTCTGTGTCTGGGTTATCTCACTCAAAATAATGTTTTCTAGCGCCATCCATTTTCCTGCAAATTTAATATTTTAAATAGAAGAAAAGAGCAGAAAAATCAGTATACTGCATTATATTCTACACTTTATTTATGAAGCAGTTTTTGTGTTATGTTATTTGTATAACTTTAGGATAATTATGTTAAATATGCCAAGGATGATTAATACAAGAGAGGTTATAAAAAAAAGACATCTGAGTAGATACAGGTAGGTGTAAGCAAGTCTGATGTCCTAAATTTAATCTCTAGATCTCATAAGATAGCATGAGAGAAATCAATAGTTATGCTCTGACCTCTACACACATACCCACCTACGATGGTAAAACACATACACACACACACACACACAAATAAATAAGTAAAATTAAATGAAGAAACCCCAGCCCCACATCAAAGATTAGTACATTTTTCTTTGCTTCATAAGCATTCTTTAGAAACTGGTAAATTGCATTCTGAATGTATTTAAAAGTGGTTTACAGGGCCAGAAAGATGGCTACATAGGAAAGAAAACTTACCGCCAAGTTGAATAACATGCTTTCTTGTTTCTGAAATCTGTATGGTGGAAGGAGAGAATGGACTCTCTCAAGATGTTCACTGATATTCACAAGATTAAATGGATGCATAAATGTAACTTTTAAAAGACAACTGTGAGTCTACTACACCGTGCCCCAAGTTGAATGCATGATGGGGAGACAGTATCAACAAGCCACTAACTACCCTTCTACACTCTCCCTTCCTCTTACCATTGTTCAGTTCACTCTATTTCTGCTTCTCAGTAGTGTAAAAGGAATTTGCAGGCAAGAGGAACAATACTTTGTACTTCAAATTTTCATGAATTCCTTTGCTAGGTATAGATGGTGCAATTCTCCATTGTGATGTTAGCTACAGTAGCAAATGGACAATCCCTACTATCACAACAGGAACTAAGTCACACTGTATAGTGTATAACATTGCTAAGCTAGCATATTCTATTTATCAGATGTGTTTAATGCATTTTCAGCTTATACAGTAGATTTATTGGGAAATAATTCTGTTGCAAAGTTGGAGGAATGTATTTTTGATTTAATTCTGGCTGATTTGGCAGGTAGAAGGTGCCCTGCAATGTGCTGAATGAAGGAAGACAATCTGGAATCTACCAGTTACAGCAGTATAATGATAATGATGCTAGGTAACTCTCTTGCCTTCTCTACGACTAACTTTCACTATTTATAGGAAAGAGAATGTTTAAGTGAAATTGTGTGGATTTCTTCACTGCTTTAGGCAATTTATAGAGGTAACATTAGAAGGAATTCAGTGACCAAGGTTTTCACACTTACAGGGTATATACCATGCTTCCTGTTTTGAAGTATAAGAGCTCTACTTTGCTGTTTCCATTTGCACACATGATTTAATTTGACCAGAAGTTCATAGACTTAGAAATAGTAAATCATCATCCTAGATATTTTTTAAGGAGTCAGAATCTTGGTTCTTGGGCTTGCTTCAGGTATCCTGATGTACAAATGTCTTAAGTTGCAGGATTTAAAAAAAAAAAAAAAAACTAGTTGATGTGGGAAGAGGCAGCTTACCCAGAAGGTGCTTAAAGATCCCCTGGAGCTCTAAAGGAAACTCATTTTTCTCTTCTTGCATGTATATTTCTTCCTGCTGAGTTAAGATATGATGGCAGTGGGAAGTGAACTGTTCTGCAGGGTGTACTGAGAGTGATTTCCCTTGAATGAAGTAGGCGGAGCTAAAGGCCTAAGCCTAAAAGGGTATATGTTAATGAGCAGAGGCTTCAGGGCTGTCAATCACTGATGCTATGGAATTGTACTGGGAATTAAGAAAGCCTGGAGTTCTTCTGAATGCAAAGTACCTTGCCAAGAAATAAGGGAGAGGAGGCCCTTGGGAAATTCTAAGATTAGAGGGAAATTTGGCTTGTTTTGGTTTTGCTTTCTTGACTACATCAAGATAGAGAGATCCATTCTGAAGAAATACAAACAAGGCATGATGGGATATAAAACTGGGAAGTGAGCTGCGTTGTGGAAGGAGAAACTATACTCCTATTTCTAAGTACCCATGCCACCTAAAATAAAACCTTTTAAGCTGCTTTGAGGACTGTATTTCAAGACCCATGGAAACATCTCACTTTTATCTGTGATTATTTTTAAAATAAAATCTTAAAATTAAGGATCTTGATTTATACTTTTTTAAAAAAATGTTTCTATCTTTTAGCTTCTTCCTCCTCTGCCTCAGCATTTATTCTTAATCAGGATATTACTATGTAGCTCTGGCTGTCCTGGAACTTGGACTTGCCATGTAGACCAGGCTAGCTTCAAACTTACCTGCTTCTGAGTACTTGGATTAATGTTGTGTCAATATCCCCAGTTCCTGCTTCATTTTTCTATACCTTCTTTAGAAAATGACATTTCTTAATATTTCTTTAGGTATACCCATGGCAGGGCATGTAACCTATGAATTCCTTTGGGCTAATGCTCTGACTCTGTCTGGAACTCTTTTCTTATAAGTATGTGGGTTGGAGAAACAAGATCTTACTTTGTAGACCAGTCTGGCCTAAAAGTTATTATGTAGTATGGGCTCATCTTGAACTCACAGACATCCTCTTACCTTAGCCTCCTAATTGCTGGGATATAGACATGTGCCACCAAACATGTATAAAGGGTCAGGCCTTTTTTGTAGTGGGATCCACAAATTACATAGTCAACCTTTGTGCTTGATATCATTTATTGAAATTTTGCTAAACTGCATTGTCTGTGGACATAATGGCTAGAAAGAGACTAGTACAATTCGTTTTAGGTCTTGCATATCAGGCGTTTGTCATTGGGCCTAAATACCAGATTAAACTAGCTAAAAATTGAGAGGGCCCTAGTATTAGGCATTGGAGTTTAGATTAGATTAGATTAGATTAGATTAGATTAGATTAGATTAGATTAGAGGCCTAGATCTATCTAAATAATTCGTGTCTGTCATGTGTGAATTGTTTCTAAGTTGTATCCTATGAGCTCTTTTGTAAACTTGGTAGCAGAGGCAGGGCAGATATAGCTCTGGATTATAAAGATTTATTGCTCTCACCAGGTAAGAAGACCCTGCTAGCAATGGCTTTCTACCACTCTGGAATGCTATACACAGTAGAGACTGCGAAGTGAAAACTGGCACATGTGTTGGGCTCCCCCTCAGGAGAGATGCTGAGACATTCTAGAGATTATTTATTTTTATTGTTTCGAACATCAGGGGCCTGATAGCTTAGTTAACTTTTGAGTACTCTTTGAGCATCAGAGGGAAGAAATCTCAGGCTTAGCAAACTAGAGGTAAACACTAAGCTCCCAAGCATGACAGATTAAATCTATTTCACTTAAAGATAAGGACATGAATATATGCACCTTTGAAAGAGTGTATACTGTTATTGCCGAGCCACGAGAATGTTGGGTCTCCTTTATTCTCAGGGGATCATCTTCAAATTAGCAGGAAATAAGTGCTGGATGCATGTGAGCACTCTCTGATTGAAAGAGGTTTTAAGAAAAATTATCTTGTTAGTTACTAACAACTGCTTTGCTGGTACCCCTTCTGACCAGGTGAAGAAACATCTCTTTCTTTGTGGCCTGTTTTTTTCTTTTCTTTTGTTTTGTTTTAATTCCAAAGACAGTCTAATCTGTCTTATCAGATGAGTGAAACATGGCTGTGTTGGCCTTTGTTCTTTGCAGCTTACAGTGACCCATCTGAAAATGGTCTGTCACATGTCTTTTAGTTTGTTTTTCAGCTTTGTTTTATATTCATTTGTTTGTATCTGTGTATATGTGCATCAGCACATGCAGATGCCCTCAGAGGCCAAAAGAGGGCACTGGATTCCTTGGTGCTACAGTTAGAGGCTATTGAGAGCTGGCCAGCATGGATACAGGAATCGAACTCTGGTTCTTTGCAAGAGAGGTAAGTGCTCTAAACTGCCAGGCCTCTTCACCAGCCCTTCTTTGTATTTCCAACTAGTTCTTGACAGTTGCTATGGGTGGAGTTAGTGTGTAAGTCTTCTGGTAATGCATGATCATGGGATTCACAGTGTGGTGATAGTTCCTTATAGTTTCTGAAATGAGTCTTATTCTGAGATGGGCCACCCAGTTTTTAGCATCTTATTTAGGCAGACATTTAAAGTTAGCGATTTGTGCTGAGAGAGGTTAAAGCTGAGATACATTTTTTTTGAATAGACATTTTTTAAAGGTCTGCCAAGCACAAATTGGACTAGATGTGCTTAAAAAAGAGAAGGAAAGTGAGACAGAATACAAAGTTGGGTGGGTATGAAATTAGGAGTGGATCTTGGAGGAGGTGGCTGAGTAGGGAGGTTAAATATGATCAAAATACATTGTATGAAATTCTCCAAGAATTAATAAAATATTGTTTTTAAAAAGTTAAAGGACTGCCAGGAGCAATTATTCCTTTGCCAATATTATGTGGGTTCTTTTGAATAAGTGCCTAAATAATTTCTTTTGCATCTAAGAGGAGCAGCTAGAGATCAGCGCCTGTAAAGACTGCTGACCAGCCATATGTGTGGGTGTAGCAGTAACCATGTGTAAAAGCAGACACTAGCCATCTGTGCCAGCTCCTTTTCTCATTGCTGTACCAGACAAGAAACAAATTAAGGTGGAAGGGTTTGGTTTGGCTTACAGTTCACATGGATTAGATTCAGTTCATCTCGGTGGAGAATGTTGAGCTTGGGACTAATGGTTACATTGTATCTGTAGGCAGGAAGCAGAAAGAGGTACATGCTGATAGTCAGCTGGCTTTCTCCTTCATATTCATTCTGGGTAAATCTTGTCAACCAGGTTGACCTAATCTAGGAACTCTGTCATGGTCGTTCCTACAGGTTTGTTTGCCTCTTGAGCCTAGAACTTGTCAAGTGGACAAGTGATATTAACCAGCAAACAGTCTCTCTTGAGATGTCACCAATGATGACTTGCTGCAGTTTGGGGAAATCCCATATCGTGTCTGTTTTTTTGTTTGGTTTTGTTTTTCTCAAGTTGTTCTCTTTGTCCAGGGACCCATTTTCCAAACCTCTCCTTCATGAATCCTCTAGATACTACTATGTGCACAAAACCTTCCCTAGATATTTTCTGTCAAGCCCACCATCCAGTCATTGGCATTCATATGGTATACATTTTCTGTGTCTTTATTAAATGTAGCACCCAGACAAACACAAGAGAAGAGAGCGCTGGGTGTGAGTTGTGTTGGGGGTTATGGGAGAGTGAATAGCTATCTCTTAGCTTAGAAGTTCAAATGTTGGCTAATTGCAACATGTGAATCAAAACCGTAATGGTCACATCTCATCTTTCCTCTAATTCCTCCACCAGCTCCTCCTCTTCCTACATTCATTCCTCCTCTTCACATTCTACTTTCCATCTCCTCCTTCCGAGTACCTAATTACAGTTTTGTAAGACAGACTATAGACTTCATAGTGTTCAATTCACACCTGGAGTTTCCATTGATTTTTATGCAATTCAGCTTTGAGTGCCACTTGGCCTTGCATTCCCATAGCAACACCACACAGCAGGAGGAGAGAGGAAAGAAACGTGAAAGCTCAGCTTTGTGCTTTTCTGACGGTTTCAGAAAGGAAGACACAAACGAACAGGACATCACTTCATGTGTTGACTGCTTGTGTTTGAAGAAGAAATTCTCAAAAGGATATTACCCTATAGGAAAAGGGGGAAAATGGTTTGTGCCTAACTGACAAAGGAGAGGATATAAAAAGGTTTGTGAAATATCTTGATAATTGTAGTCTCTGATCTATAAGAAAAATCAGAGAAACCTGGGCCTCTCTTGCTGATGCTTCCACCTACAGCGTCCCCTCGCTTGCTGATCTATAGGCTTAGAAGAAAAAAGCAGAAAAACAGCCAGGGGTCAAACATTGCTCCCTTGGAGCCTGATCATGCTTGTGTGTTTAAGTTGACCTTTTGGGTCCTGTGCCCTTGCTGATATTTTAGATATGTTATTCGAACAATGACCCAAATTTGCCTTTCAGATTTTAGAGTTGCTGGAATCCTCTTTCCATCTACCTTGTGCAATGATGTTGCTTTTGCTGCCAGTCAGGCCCTATGGTACTCACTGGATCTAGTGGCATGCCTTGACTCCCGTTCCATGTGTGCTATCTTTCACGGCTCCTTGTAGCTCCGTTTTTGTGTCATCTGAGAGTTCTTTGCTCACAAATTTAAGTAAAGTAGCTCCTGTTTCCCATCCCTTCAAGAACTCTCAATCCCATAATTTTTTTTCACATGGAACATGTTACTAACTTAGGTTATCTTATGTGGTTGGTTGTTTATTCTCTGATCTGCCCTGTTGCTGTAATATACTAGTAGCCTTCTCTGCTTTATAGTCTCCCATCTGCCCTTGTCTCCCAGCACAAACCTGCTGGGTGAATGAATGAATGAATTCAGAAAGTGCTTATTGAACAGCTCTTAGGGGCTTACCTCATGACAACTCATTTTCCCACTGACCTCTTGGAAAGCTTCCTGACACAAATATCAGGCTGTGAAGGCTAACGAATGCCATTCTTCTTGTCTCCTGTCACTGTAGTCCTCACAGGAGTAGTAGAACAAGACCTATTTTAGGCCTTCAGGGGCCAAGGTATTTCAAAAGTGCTCCCGAGAGCTGCAGGGTGTAGTTTGTCTTGCTTCAGCTATGTTTCTAGGCACCATCCTTTCTCCTAATGTTAGGCAATTAAATTCTAAAAACATTGACGCAGTTACCTCTGTCTTGAACCATTCATGATTTTGAAGATACTTCAATATACATGGGAAACTGATAGCCAAGGTCTCTGCCATATGCACTGAAAATATCCTTTATGGATACTCTAATCGTTTATGAATTTACTTTATTAGCTAGTTTTTGAAAATATAAGTGACGAAAGGTTTTTTCTTTAAGTATTTATGGGCAAGAGAAAAAATATTTACTTCTTTAATAAAACTGTTGAATAAGTGTTACTTCATTTTCTCTCTTTGGGTAATAGTCCTTACAAATACTAGGCATTATTTTGATCATTTTTAATGTCCTCACTAGCTATCCAGGTTTCTTTATCACTGGAAGGTGCTAATCTCTTTATATATGTCTGTCTGTCAGAATCAAAGTGGCCGCAGGTCTTGGTGGGGGGTAGCTCTTACTGACAAGTTTGCAAATACTGTGCTAAATCTGGTCATTTTAGCCAATTCTAGCCATAGCATTTCAGCCAAGATGCAATCTTGTTTTCTAGGCTTTAGTTGATATGTGTTGAGCTTTACTTTTGAAAAGTTATGAAAATGTATCATCTTCACATTATTGTTATTGTGAAAAAATTAGAATATTCTTAGGGCAGTAGTTAACATATTTGCTCTTCCAAATAAGAGGTTTCACCACAAATCTAATTACTCATATGCAATTGAATCTCTCACAGAAATTACGTTTGCATAATAGGGGATTGTTTCCTACAGGAATGCTGAGCATGTCCGAAAGTTCAGGAAAGTATTCTGACATCTAGGTGTTTCTCACAGACAATAATGGGGTCAATGTCCTCACCTGTCATCCCAAATTAGGAATCACCACTGGATCTTGTTAGCCCTTAGGGATAGTAAATAGATTCCATACTCCGAGACCCAAATAACATATCAGCAGTGTCCTTTACCTTCATTGGGCCACTCTGTATATGCTTGGAAATAAACGATAATTTCAAGTTTGAAATCTAAATTAGGTCAGACAAGAAACCAAATGCTTCCTCATTTTGTTTTGATTCCTCCAGCATTCCTACACATGTACTCTACAATTTTTGATACTGTTTCTTTGAGTTTTGTTTCAAGGTAATTTTATATAAGACCAAAAAGAGTCTCTATGTAAATCACAAAACATACAAATAATTATATATTAGGTATATAAGATTAATTTGTACATGTCACATGCAACAGTAACAGTAGGGGGGTGTGTGTCTTATAAATTTGCAGGTACTTTTGATGACCTGTGAGAGCTGATCATGAAGACATGTTACTTAAAATTTATTGATTGATTGAGTGTAAGTTTGAAAATTTGTCAATAACTGATCTTCAGATGCACTGTCCATTGATTTTCATGCAATTCAGCAAATTTCTAAACAAAGACTTTAGAAAATCAACCTTATTTGGTCTTGCCTCAAAAATATACCTGATGATTAACTTGATAGATATACTGTATAGTCAGAATTCTACATAATGTATCATTCCGGGGATTCCTTTCTTATGTATTCAATAAAAAGAAAAAAATAACTTTCTACCCACTGCTCCACCAGAATCAGTGTTAAAGACCTGCATGTAGAAGTGTCTTAGTTTGCACAGTATAGCAAATTAGATGCCCAAGAGATCCTTATGATAAAATATTTATCAATACTGAAAGACATGTAGCACCCATTTTGAAAATGTAGCTTCTGGTTGAGGTAAGAAGGAACCTCAAAGCCATTTTAATTCGATTTCCCTGATGGCCAAGATGCTGAAATTTTAAAAAAATTCATTGGATCTTTATTATTTTCCTTTTAAAAGCTGTTCATTCAATTCGTTAGTCCATTTATTGATTGGGCTTTTTTCGTGTTTAAATTTGGTCTACATTCTACCACACAGTTATTTGCATATCCTTTTTTTTTTAATTACGGCTCCATTCACAATAGCTAAGAAATTAAACTACCCTAGATGTCCACCATTAGATGAATGGATAGGAAAATATAGAATATATGCATAATTGAAATTTATTCAGCTATGAATCAAAATGAAATTCTGAAGGAAACTAGTAGAATACATGTGGCCCTGGAAGGAGAAAGGAGTCTCCTGGGCCAAGGGAGGGAACAAATAGTAGTGAACAAAGGGGTAAGGAAGAAGGTCGACAAAAGCATAGCATGTTTGAAATTATCATAGCAAAACTCAATACTTTCAATGCTAAATCAAAAAGTAATAAAAATAAAAACTAAATAAAATGGAGCTGCTCTTACAAGGATTCAATGAAAACAGCCGGGGTAACCCTCCACCCCCCAAATTCAACGCCAGAAATTAAGAATGAAGTTGTTGCTGTGTGGGTAATATTTTTTACATCTTCTAAAACTGCCACATTGCATTTTAACAGTCATGCAAGGAAAAAGAGGGGAAACCTTATTTATGAATGGTACTTATTCTAGACTGTAGCTGCCTACCCAATCTGTAAAAGATTGCAGCCACAAGGGAAATAACCGATTCAAAGGCATATGGCAATAAACAAAGGAAAATGAAAAGTAAACTAATCTGTCTTGGTGAAATGCAAAATTGTATAGGTAGATTCCTGCCCTTGTGATGCCAACACTAAGAATGCAGTATCTGTATGACCATGAACACTTTAGGCAGAGAAGTTGCCTTAAAAATGGTTGGAGACTGCCTTTATCCCAGGGCTCTTGGAAGATGCAAAACTAACTTCTTTTTGGAGGTTTTCATCTTAACCCATGCTTTGTGGGACTCCCATTAATAAAATCTTCATGATCATAAACTGAGAAACATGTGAAAACAACAGAACAGCTGAATTGAATACTTAAGAACTTAATTTGTTGTACTTATCAAATAATAGAAGTTGCCTTTACATTTAAAGAGTGTAAAACATCAGCAGCATGAATGAAAGTGAAAATACAATTTCTAAAATATTTTATTTTCAAACAGCCAAATGTATTTTTCAGAAATGAAAAATTCAGTAGGTAGATTTAACAGGAGATTAAGGATAAAGACAGGATTCGTGAGCTGGAGGGAAAATCTGAACATATTGTCAAAATGTGTTACATAGAGACAAATGTAAAATATATTGAAAATATGGTGGATAGAACAGCAAGATGTATTATATATCTAATCAGAATCCTAAAAGTAAAGAGAGAATAAAACTATGAGAAAAAAATATACCAAGGAGAAAAATGGCTAAATCTTCAGAGCCATATACATACATGCAGATACACTGCACTTATGCACAGAATAATAAAACTTCAGAATATTAAAACAATTATTTAAAGAGAAAAAAGCCATTTGTGGAAAAAATGTCCACAAAATTTATCAAGTAAAATAGCAGAATGTCAACAATCACAGTAATATTAATAGACTATTTTAGCAAATGGGCAGCACAGTGATTTTCATACTAGGTCTTTAAAATGTACTATATCTGACAGACAACTAAGAAAAATAGAGATAGCCTATATTGTTTGAGGAGTCTCTTGAACTCCCCTGGCCAACAACTCAAACGGAGATTTCCCATGCCTGGTACTGGGTTTTTTCTTAGATAGTCTATGGCTCTTGAAGAAACATTGTCATACCAAGTGGAATAACTTTATTTAAGATACTTATAGATAAATACAGATATAGATATAGGTAGACAGATACAATTATATGTGCCTAATTTTAAGTAAACATAAAATAAGGTTCCCTATAACTTTTCAAATATCTTTAGTATTATTTATCCCCCCTGTGTTGTGGAATATTTAACTATGCAAATATGTGTTGTATTTGTTTAACTGTTTAAAGATGTGTTGTATTTGTTTAATTATGAAAAGATCTGTTGCTGTTTTACCTTGCCTGCCTAAGGCAACTGATTGGTCTAATAAAAAGCTGAATGGCCAATAGTGAGGAAGGAGGCATAGGTGGGCTTCTTGGCAGAGAGAGTAAATAGGAAGAGAAATTTAGACTCCAGGAAGAAAGAAAAAGAGATGACAGGGAGATGACAGGGCCAGATAAATAGACACAGAGGAAGCAGGAAAGTAGGACATACAGAATGAAAAAAAAGGTTAAAAAAATAACCCGAGGCAAAACATAGATAAAGAGAAACAGGCAAATTAAATTAAAAGAGACAGTGGGACAAGTCTAAGCTAAGGATAAGCATTTATAATTAATAAGAACTCTCCATGTCCTTATTTGGGAGCTGGATGATGGCCCAAAGAAAAATACCAACTATACCCCTCCCTCTACATTGCCTCAAATATAAGAGGAGTAGAAACATTGAAAATAAAAGGCAGAATAAAAATTGTCAGGCATATACTAATATACCTTGCAAATACTTGCATAGTTATACTATTTGTCAGATAAAATGAGCCTTAAAGATAATTTTTAAAAAGCAGCTAAAAAAGAGTATTCTTTCATGATTCAGAATTCAGATCACTACAAAGTTGAAATCAGCCCAACAAATGCATAAAGGAAAAATTGGTCAAATACACGGGAGAAACACATAAATCTATAATATTTAGCTCACTGACTGGAAACAACTGATGAGTTAAAAGAAAAGTAGGTAAGACCATAGGTAGGCCAATATACATTTTTCTGTAAGTACAACAATACAATAGTAAATATTTTCAACTTCATGGACTATATGTCTACATAAATGTACCAATGTTGGATGAAATCAGCCTTACACAATATACACATGAATGATCATGGCTGTTTCCAATATAACTATTTAAATAATGGAATTTTAATATCTCATTGTTTTCATGTATAAGAAAATCTGCATTTGCTAATTTTCACCTTAAAAGTATTTTTACCTGTGCTGGAGAGATGGCTCAGCCATTAAAGGCTAGGCTCAAAACCAAAACTATAAGAGTTCGGTTCCCAGCACCCACAGCTGTCTCTCCAGCCAAAAACAAGCAAGCAAGCAAGCAAACAAACAAACAAACCTATTTTTACTGCTGCTGTGATGAAGCACCGTAACCAAGGCCACTTATAAAGAACTTGATTGGGGTTTACCATTCCATAGGGTTAGTATGTGACCATCATGGCAGAGAGCATGGCATCAGACAGGGAGGCATGGCACTAGAGCAGTATCTGAGAGCTTACATGTTGAGACAACAACCACTAGGCAGAGTGAAGAACTAACTAGGAAACACATGGGCTTTAGAAACCTCAAAGCCAATCCTCAGTGACACACCTCCTTCCTAGGCCACACCCCCTAATCCTTTCCAATAGTGCTAGCAGCTGGGAGGCAATCATTCAAGTATGTGAGTCTATGCGGGCCACTCTTATTCAAACCACCACAGCTTACATGCTAAACAGAGGGCAGATTAGACTTGATCCACCAGGCATAGTTTGCAACCTCTCTTATCCAAGATTTGTATGACATGATTAATAAACTTAACTTAGTGAAAAATCTTATCTCTAGTATTTAGGGAGTGTTTATCATGTACTATTTACTAAAATTCTCACTTAGTAGGCCATAAGACAATTATTAATATTTCTGATATAATATATTCAATACAATCATATTTTCTTAACCACTAGCATTAACTCTACAATTATATGTTTTAAAAATATATAGAATTCTGTGCAAACTTAAAATATGCATGTAAATAAATATACATGAGTTAAAAATTCATAGAAAATTGAAAAGTATTTACAGAGAGGAAATGTGTGTGTACCTTTAATTTTTAACAAAATAAAATATAAGATGAAACAAAAAACATCACCTCGAAGTTGGACAAGGTTAAACCAACAGAAGGAAAAGAGCCCTGAGAGAAGGCACAAGAGTCAGATACCCACTTGTTCACATACTCAGAAGCCCCATAAAACACTAAACTGAAAGCTATAATATATATGCAGAGGACATGGTACAGACCCATGTAGGCCATGTGCTTGCTGATTCATGCTCTGTGAGTTCATATGAGCTTTGCTCTGTTGATCTAGAGGGACTTGTTCTAGTGTCCTCCATCCATTCTGTCTCCCCTACTC
>PVIU01024451.1:0-25551 GCA_004026605.1 Ondatra zibethicus
AAAAAAAAATTAGAGCTGATAATGTTCCTCATTCTGTTCCTACTTTATATCAGTGTCACTCTATGGTATCTGTTTGCTAACTTATGAGCTCCAAGTTTACAGTGTGTGAGAAATTGTGTCAAATTTTAATAGGAATTTCATTATATCTATACATCAAAATTATTAGTTGGAACATTTTCACATTTTTAAGAACAAAATAGTTACTCTTGGTCCTTGGAAATTTTCATACATGTATATAATGTATCTTAATCATGCCTACTTCCAAATTCCTCTCTCAAATTCCCCTTGGTAACTCTTCAAAATAGACCTCCCTTCTAGCTTCAAGAAATTTGTTTTTAAAAAATAAGCCCCAATCCAGTGAGTGTTACCCATGTACATGTTTATAGGGTAATCCAATGGAACATGAGAAAACCTGCCATTGTGAATCCTCAGAAAAGCTGAGTCTCCCTCGCCCAGCGGCTCTCAACTGTATCTAAGCTGGGGATTAGGCCTCATCATCCCTCTGCCATTGAGTGATTCATATGCGCGCGCGCGCGCGCGCGCACGCACGCACGCACACACACACACACACACACACACACACACACACACGGTCATTTTATAAGCTTGGAACTCATTTCATTTCCCCGCACACTTAGGCTGTCTTGTCTATGATCACACAGATAGAGTTGTGAGAGTTGGCATTGTTGTTTGTCTCCTAATCAAAAATTAAAGTTCGCTATTTATCCCAGTTGAGTGTGCTATTTATTGCCAGGAGAATTCTCTTGTTGACAGTTACTAGAACTAGATATGTGTTTTATTTTATTTTTTAAAGGTGTATTTTAGGGTCTGTGAAATGGCTTGGTGGGTAAAGACACCTGCTGTCAAGCCTGATGACCTCTGTTCTATCCACAGACACACACAGTAAAAGAAGACAACTAACTCCTGCAAGTTTGCCTCTGAGCCCTATATGTACTCAATGGCACGTACGTCCACGCACATACACACACACACGTTTATAAAAATAAAACAAAATATAATTGTAAATATAATGAAAAAATGATTTATCTAATTTTTTTGTGTATTTGTATGTCCATGAGTATCTGAACATGTATGTATGCAGAAGTATAGACATATGTTCACAAATGTTAGAAGATGGTGCTTGATCGCTTCTTCTGGAGTTATAGACATTTGGAGTAATGTACGGGACACCTGATTTGTTACATGGTTGCTGGGATTGAAATTTCAGTATGCTGAGCAATCACCTCAGTCCATATATCTTTTAATATGTAATTCATTGACAAATCATTTTATAATGAACTATTTTGGGATTTTAAAAATATTTTTCAGTAAATAATGAGGCAAATATAATTTCCTCCCTACCTGTGTTATGTTAATTCTGTATTAAATTTACTAGTTATGTGATTCCTGGGTCTCAAAGATAATCTTATTTGGTGAAGTTATATACATATATAATCTGCTTAGTCAGATCCTGAAATCACACACTAAATCTGAGTATTTTGGTATGTACGAATAATAGAAATAGTGTGTGAATTTTTTGTTCCTTCTTTCCTTCATTTATTTGTTCATTTTTCTTACTACCTCTTTTCTTTCTATCTCTCTTTCTCTGCATCTCTCTCTTTATGATGCTTTCTCTCTTTCTCTAACTATATCTGTGTCTCTGTCTGTCTGTCTGGCTCTCTCTTCCTTCTTCCCTTTTCTGTAGTCTTCCTAATGGATTTTCATATCAGGTTAATTTTTTCATTGTAGAAATAAGTTTGATGTATTTTTCTTCTTTCCATTTTTTATTTTTGGAAATTTCTTGTCACACTCTCTTTTTAAACCTTCCTCGTACAATTGATTAGAGTTTCTAAAAAGGCAGCTGCTCCTGAGTTTTTCCTCATTCGATGTTTCTGGTCACTGATTCAATCACTTTACTCCTTACTGGACTATTGACATTTTTTGTTTGATTATTCTCTTTGGCAAAGTATATATATCTAGGAATTTATCAACTTTCATGTGTTATCCATATTTTCAATTATGATTGTTTGAAATAGTTCATCACGATTCCTGATATTTATACTGGCTAGTTTTATGTCTACTTGGTACCAGTTAGTCATTTTATGAAAGAAAACTTCAATTGAGGAAATGCCCCCCCCCCAGATTAATCTGTGTAGAAGCCTGTGTTGATTTTCTTGGTTGCTCATTGATGTACAAGGGCCCTGGTTACTGAAGGCGGTGTTGTCCAGAAGCTGATGGTCTTCAGTGCGATAAGAAAGCAGGCTGAGCAAGTCATGTTATGGTATTCATCAATGGCCTCTGCCATCAGTTCCTGCCTCTCAGTTTCTGTCTTGAGTTCCCTTGAAGATGGACTACAAAGTATAAGACAAAATAAACCCTTTCCTCACCAAGTTGCTTTTGGTTACGGTCTTCATCACAGTACAGAAACTCTAACTTCAGTAGTGCTTATGTGATACTATTAGGTGATACTATTCTAGTTTCATTTTTTGCTGTGACAAACACAGTAATAAAAAAGAACAGTGGGGTGCTTCACTCATTTTTCCAGGTTACAGTAGGTCATAAAGAGATGCTAACACAGGAATTCATGCAGGTACCCAAAGGCAGTCTTGCAATGTTACTTCAGACCTAGGAATTGATTCACAACAAAGGAAGGACAGCAGGTCATCATGGTGAAATGCTGCTATCTGGTTCACAGACTAACTCTCACTCATTCTTTATCTGTACGTGACCCAGGACCATCCATCTGTCTGGGGGAAATGTGCTGCTCACAGTGGCCTGAAACTTCTACATCAAATAACAGGCAGGAAAATTCTACACAGACACTCACATAGACAGATCTGATTTGGGAGTCCCTCAGTTGAGACTCTCTCGTCTGATGAACCAAAGCCATGTCAAATTGACAGATGAAGCTCAGTGGGAACAGGATTCAGTTGTCCTGTTTGCTCTCTTTTTTATAATTGAATGCAAGGTTATGCCTTCCTCACTGATGATCTCATAATGTTTTCCAACTTTATTTGTTTTTCCAAACCAACTCCACTTCTATCGTCTTTTTTGCTGATTCTCTAACCTGTTTCATTTCTAAGTGCCCTCTTAACTTTCCCCTTCTAAATGGACCTAGGTGTATTCTTTCTTAGTTCCGGGAAGAGGAAAGATAGATCATTTATTATTTCAGATCTTTCTTTTACTTTATGTAGACATCTATCTATGTAATTCCTTCTTTGAAGAACTTTTGTTGTATCTCATAGGTTTTTTTTTTCTGTTGTTTTCATTTGCCTCATGTTTTTATTGTAGTTGGAGGATTTTTGCTCTATTTTTGAAAGTGATTTACTGTCTTTTAATATTCTCTGGAAGTTTTATAACACATAAGTAGCTTGCTTGATTTTGCTTCATGATTTTCTTTCTCTCTCTCCCTCTGTTTTTTTCCTTTATGTTCTTTTGCAGAATCACCAGACAATAATTATTCTTAAAGGTTTAGTTTTTTTTCTGGTTGATCACATAGATTGCTAAGACCCTGTTAGCTTTGTAACTTAGATCCACAATTCCCATTTATTCATTTTATAGTCCTTTTCTCTTAGCTGAACATCTTATTTTTGTTCTTATATCTTCATAATCAATTTTGGTCATCTTTCTGAACTGTTTTGTATCTAGGAAAATTTATATATCCTTCCAATTTTGAATCATTTGTCAGTAAATCCAAAGACCCCATTTCCTTAAATTCATTTAATACAGCTTTATTTCAGTTTTTTTCTAGTGACTCTTTCCTTATTAAATTTGCATGTTCTTTGCAGCTTTGCATTGATTGAATTTTATGAACTAGTTATTTCTACTAGTTTTCACTTAGCAGCAAAAAAGATAAAAGTAACCACTGAGTGCTTATAGAAATTCTAATGATCTCTTAGTCTTTTATATGGATACTTTATTTGATCCTTCTACTTTCTTGTAGCAAAAATAGTCAAGAACAGTGTAAACTCTCTTGCTCTCACAATTTGCCAAACTCCCCATGGAAGTGCCCAGAAACAGTTTCTCCCAATCCAGATGAGTAGCCTAGTTGCCAATACCACTGTGCTTCAGGAGTCTGATCAGGGATTCTGTGGCAAAATGTACCCAAACTCCTCATATTTGGTAAAGGACATACATCAAATAGTTGAGAGGGGCTTTTGAAAAGGTGAAACATTGCCCTATAGAACACTTTTGGGTTGACCTGTACCCTTAAGAGTTCTAACTGATGGCATTTGATTAGATCCTTGCATCTTTGGATGTGAACCTTCTCCCATATAACTCACTCCACAATTTCCCAAGATAATCAGTTGCGCTAATTGCCTTTAGTCTTTGGAAGATTGAGATAGTTGTGATTCTGCTAGGCATTGTTTCTTCACAGACAAAATTGGATATTGCTCTAGATTTCTTCTATAGACGGACTCTGTATAAGAGTGTCTTTGGACACTAAGCTGTGTAGTCTTAGGAGAGGATGGCCTGGATAAAATGAAATAGTTTATCTTATTATCTTTAATATCTATTTATATTTTTTATATACCAAAATGTATATTTCTAAATATAGCCTGTGCACTGAAAATGTAAATATACAGACAACAATAAAATATTTCAAGTAGATTTCTAGATTTACCAGTTAATATTAACTGCAATGAAGAAAGAAAACTTCCCCAAATGCCAAGCTTTTAACAAATCGTGTTTTCACAGAAGACCAGCAACACAGACTCTGTACCTACAGCAGGGTAGTATTTCATGTCCTCATACAAAGCTTCACTACCTTGATTTAGGATATGGAAGGTGACTAACTGATGTGTGACTTTAATTTCCTTCTGAAACGTTTGCACAGACATATCACCCCAGGTAGATAGATAAACAACAAATAAAATAAAAGATTCCATTCAGATCTAGCCTGGTGAATCATGGGATTTGATAGGGTTGCTAAGAGAAGCATGGAGAAACGGTCACTCATAGGTATGTGGGTAGTGCACCTAACTACATCACTGAAGAAGAGTCTACTCTACACACCAACTGTCAATCTCTTATGTGACTTGGAGCTTGCTGTACCATCTGCTGAACCTTCCCTGAATTCATGATTTACAAATGAGCAGAATTTGACAGGGCCATCTGAGAGTAAGCAGAGCTGCCCCATTTTCATGATGGCCTAGAGGATAGTGCGCCACTCCAGCAACCTTATTTAATTCACCAATGTTATTTACTCATTTTGTAAACTTCTACATTGTTGAAATCATACTGGCTCTAGCTGAAGAGGGATAGTTATATACCATGTCTCTTTCTTTTCTTCTGACCATCAGAATGAAACAATATTAAGTTTGACAATATTTGAGGCTGGGCTACAAAAGATTCATTTTGCCTACACTGCTTAGAATATTCTTGTTAGATCTCACTCTCTGGCTGTCAGGACAAGGATGATTAGACGTTATCAGACATACATGTGCACTAAGAAATCCTCTTAGTCACCAGCCTCAGCTAAGTTTCAGGAGCAGCACTTCTACAGAAAATTCTATGGAACACTGTTTTGGAAGTTTTAGCTGTTCCCCTTCCCCAAAGATACCTGATAGTGTTAGAAAAGAGATGGGAGTGCTACACATAGAATATCATGAGAGCTAACTACTCCTTTTCACTTAATCATAAAACATGTATTATTTTTTATGCAGAGATATAGTAGAAAAATGAAACATGGGATATCAGCAATATTTTCAAAATTATTAAATACTGCGTGAGGTGAAAAAGAATAATGGAATATTAAATTTATAATCTCCATAAATATTCTGAGCCTCATGTTTTTGACCCTTATTACTAGATTAGGGATTCTTAAAAAAATATAAGAATTTATTCATCAATAAGGCAGCAATTAGAATTAATTGTAAAGTTTTCAAATTTGTCAAATGAGCAGATACACATAGCAAGTTTTAAATTATAAATATGACAAGAGTACCTGACTCTATAGTTATACCACTCATAAAATCATTATCTTATTATTATACTTTAACTATAGTATCACATTTGTTTATTATATGAATCTTATTAAACAGTAGTTTAATAAGGTAAGGTAAAAGTTGCCATTTATTTTATAATATTGTATGAAAATTGCTAGATGATTTTTCCAAAAAGAAATATACCATTTCCAATTTTTAGACCATCCAAGTACTCTATAGTTCTTTAAATGGAACCAAGAAATATACTTTCAAGTTCACTGAGAACCTATAAAATTACTCTCAACCTCATGAGGCTAAACCACATTATATTTTATCATGTATTTTTCATTTTGCTATTTCAAAGTTCCAAAACTTACTTTACTCTTACCATTAAATTCTCATTAGCTTCCCCCTGTTTTTTCTTTTCCTTTCTTTTTATTTTGTTTTTCTGTGATATCAGCAAGGCAAGGGACAACCACCCTTCAGCTTATGTGATTCCAAAGGAAATGATACGGCTGGGAGAAGAGTCTTTGAGACGGATTTAAAAGGGAGCAGCATGGGCTTTAGAAGTATAGAATAACTACTAAAAATGAACACTTCTATTTTCTCATGTTTTTAAGATAGGAATTTATTTTGATTCTTTGATATGATTAGTAAACCATAATATTATACTGTGGTAAGTTTGGTTATAAATTCAAAAAGACTTTGACACAAAGATAACCTTCTGGTTTCCAGGCCTTTCTATAAAACGATGACAAATACATATCAAAAGGAAACTATAACATTTTATGTCAGAGGGCATTTCAAAGCATAGCAAAAAAATATGTCTGGGATTTTAAGAGTTAAAAACATTTTATCCTTTTCATGGCTAACAAATAAAGGACATTTTAAATCTAGTTATAGGAGAACCATTAAATTTTACTGCTGACATCAGGAGGAGGACAATTACTCACTCGGATCTTTAATAGGTTTTTTGTGTCTAACAGTTTTGACACTATCACGTTGATTTTTGTCCCTGCCACAAATGAGTAGACTTGAGAAGTGTCTGCTGTCTGGAGTCTAATGTCACTGCAATTAAATTCCATTGGAAAGAAGCAGCTTTAGAAAATGTGACTGGACTGGAGATATTGATGTTTGTTTAGATTTTGAAAATGCAGCATCGATCATGGCTACTGATTTCGACGAATGGCTCTCATGAAGGGAAGGTAGGAGCTGAACTTCTGCCTTGATATTTAACTTGTTGGAAAATGAAGTCTTCCCCTGCCTGTCAAGTCTTTACTCTGATATGTAGCCAATGCTCTCAGCTGATAATCCGAAGGATGTCAAATAACCTTTATTTCCCAGAGGTCATTTTGATCTTTTTCTCCCCATTCTGACCTCATAACAGACCTATTCATCTTAAGTCCAACATCAAACATGAGAAAAGAGAAAGTTTTAGATTTTTTCCAGGGAATGTAGGCATACTTGTTGTAGCTGTTGTTAATATATAACACAGGGTTTAGAATGAATTTGGCATGCATATTAATATTATTGGTAGTTCATAGAATGCCAAGTCAAATATTAAACACTTCAATTGAATCTATTGATTTTCACAAACAAAGGAATATCATTAATAATATTAAAGGGTCTCAAGTTATACAGGATAGAAACTCCCATAACACTTTTGGAGCTTGTGGTATTTCCCACTTTTCATTTTAATTTTGGCAATGTTTCAGAGAATTCAGAGAGAGGAAAGGAGAGAGAGAGAGAGAGAGAGAGAGAGAGAGAGAGAGAGAGAGAGAGAGAGAGAGATCAGGAAAACAAGATCCTAAGACTTGGTGATATGACATAAAATAAGTCATAAGTCACATAATCAATCAAAAGTCCCCCACACACATTCAATTGAGAAATCATTAAAAAGCTAAAAGTTAAAAGGCAAATATTTGTTAGCCCAGGTCACTATTTTTTCAGAGAATTCCTTTTCCAAGAACTTCCACCTTCTCAATCTGTTTATTTGACAATTGCTGTGTACATTTGAAGATGAAGTTAAGTGATTCCAACTATAATGTTCAGTATATGATATTTTGAATCCAACACATCTGGTCTGTCATATAGATATTAGTAAAAGGTGATGATATAATGAATCTTAAGTAGTGGATAGCATCTAAATGCTACGCAAAAAACTGTGGAATCAAATCACATTTGATGAAATAAATGCATTCTATTGAATTATCTGAACTATGAAAAAAGCCCATGCCCTTTCTTGAAAAGTTGAAAAAAATACTTTTTAAAAAATTTTAGGTGATAAATTATTGTCAGTATACTATTTATTTCTATATGTTTAAGAATATTTTGATTCTATGCCAATCTGAAGACAAAAAAAAGACTATTTTGGAAACAAATAATTTAAATTATTATAGCTTTTAAATTCTTTCTATAGCATATAATGCTTACATAGATTTGATATTAATCCTTATCAAATATTGAGAACATTTTCTCTCTTCAAGTTTTCTTGGTACTCTGTTAATTCTTTCTCTTGCTTCTCAGAAGGATAAAAATCAGATGTCAACCAGTTAAATATATTGCTTCATTAGCAAAACAATGTTTATTTTCCCCATTTTACACCATTATGGTTTTACACACAATGTTTTTTTAAAACCATTCTGATATTGTATGAAATAAGAAATCAGTGCAGTAAGAGGATAAATCAATTGATTAAAAATTGAGCAAGGGAATTGAATAGTCTTTCTTGACTATGATCATTTCTTAACAAATGATCAAAGAGACAAAAATAGACTCTCAACACTATTAGTTATCATGGAAGTGAAAATCAAACCATGAAGATATATCTGTAATCCTGTTGTGATTTTTTTAACAAAATGATAAGTGTAATCGAGAATATGGAGAAAACAGAATCCTAATATACAGCTGTTGGAAATGTATATCACTATAGCCATTGATTAGAACAGTATTTGATACCCCAGATTTAAGTGACATCATCATATGAGCCCAAATTTCCATTTCTGTGTATGTGTCCTAAGGAAATCATACACACACACACACACACACACACACACACACACACACACACACACAAACGAAGAAGGCACAGACAAATATTGCATGGTTTTGCTTCTCTGTGAATCCTAAAGGAATGAAAGTTTAATGTTTATGGTTTCCAGGGCCTAGAAGTAAAACACAAATGGTGAGATGAAGTCATAGCATTAGAGAATCTTTAAATAGATTTCAAAGGTCTGTTGTATGGCCTAGTAGCATTTAATAAATATTTAGTAATTTTTAATAGTAAATATATAGTAATATTTAATATTAAAATATATTTAAGGAATATTTGTATTTCACTTTTTCAGCACTAAAGGCAATAAACAAAATATTAAATTATGTATGTTTTTATTGGTAAATGAATGGATAGAGGAAGCAGACCTAGAGAAAACCCCAAATATACCAATATATTGTCTTGCATCCACTCAGTCTTAATCAAAACAAACATGTGTTAATATACAACACTCTTATATATTTAAGAGAAACAAAGAAGGAACAGACAAATATTGCATGGTTTTACTTATTGTGAATTCTAAAATAAACTAAAGGAATGAAAGGTTAACCTGGATGCTTTCCACAGCCTAGAAGTAAATGCAAATGGTGAGATGAAGTCAGCATTAGGAAACATATGGATAAATTTCAAAGATCTTATGTACAACACGGTTTGTGCTGGTGTTTTATATATTTGAAAATAGCTAGGAGTGTATACCTAAATCTTTTATTGCACACCAAATTATGCATATGTGATGCATAAATTAAAGAAACAATATATATCCGTGTTAAAAATCAAAGCCCACATCATATATATATATATATATATATATATACTAATAAAAAACAAAATTATTTGAAAATAATGATCATTTCCCTTCTTTATTTATGTACACTGATTAGTCAATATTTTCCTTTTTATTGGTGAAAGTTAATTGCACAATAACATGGGCTTTATATTGGCACAGCAACATGTATGTAGGATTTTTCTGTGCTTGTGTATACTGGTATAACTTCAACAGTCGGCTCTATCCTCATTTTTTGGTTGTGGACTGATATATAATTTTAATTCTAAATTCTCACAGCTACAAAAGGGAATTATAACCAATATTTGTCAAAGAACAGTTGTCTATAATTAAATAACACTTGAGAACTGCTTTTTGTGAGTGAATGACACAAAGAAGATAACAAATAATGGAAGAGCAGCAGTTGACCTCTAATTTGCATAAAATATGTCTTCAAATATGGTGTGAGTGTAAGATCTCTCAGATTCATAGATGTTAGACAGGTAGATATGTAGATAGCCAGAAACATAAATGCAGTTTTGGATGTACAAAAAAAAGACCCTCATTTTTTCAAATGTATAAATATTGTCAATGGGAATACTTACAAATAGATCTCAAAATTATCAAAATATCTGCTTAACTGGGGTCTACTTAATAAAATAAATAGAAATCAATGCACATTCATTCAAATGAGTATATTGATCTTTATGAAGTGAGAATGAGGGCATTATTAAGACGCTGCTAAATATATCCCCTTCAACTTTGAGAAAGTTGTATTGAAAGAAAATAAAATATTTGCTAATATGACACTGAATAATACAACAATTTCTTTCCACAAATGATTTGAAGTGACTACTAATGACTACTAAATATTTACCCTAACTTTGATTTTATTCTCTGTGTTAATGTGTGTGTCTGTGTTCCTTTGTATGTATTTGACTTTGCAGGAAGCATTAATTCTTATTTAATGTAGTAGTGTTTACAGAATATAGTCCATACTATAAATCAACTCTAACAAAGAATAAAAAGAGACAGCTAAAGAAAGAAAAAAATATGGAAGTGATTTTTTTTCTGGTAAGTATCATTTAATTGCAGTGCACATGTTTTCACGTAAGTACTGTATCACTGAAAAAGTACCGCCAGCTTAAGTACAATCTCAAGATTGTCAGGAGAACTGATTAATTTTGCTCTTTCCCATTTTCTCAACAATCTTTGTCTTCAGAGTGGATAAATGCACTGTCACTCTGGGTTCGCTTGGCAATCTTAAAATTGTCACAAGAATGGATTGGGTGCAGTTTCCTCTTGTTACAATCTTTGTCATAAGCTCACACAGACCTCTTAATGCTTGATATACTCTCACTCTCGTTATATATTCTCAGTCCCATAACAAAGATTATAATGAAAGAAGAAAATGTCATAAAATTAATCCATTCTCATAACGGTCTGTAACGAGGGCAGAAAATTGAGCAAAATTAATCCATTCTCATAACAATCTGAAGATTGTAATGAGAACAGAAAATGGCATGAAATTTATCCTTCTTGTGACAATCTTCAAATTGTTACAGGGCAGAAATGGGATACAAGATTAACAAGTCCTTGGGACAAAGGCTCTAACTAGAACTGAAAATCATACTAAATTAATTTGAGTATATGGATGTGGGAAATTGTGTGTGTGTATGTCTCTGTGTGTGTCTGTGAGTGTGTGTGTGAGAGGGGGGGGGAAGTGAGGGAGGGAGGGAGTCTTAAAAATCTTGCATTGTAATACCTCTTTCTTGAACCTTATCACATTAAAATCAACAATATTATTGTCAATAATATAAATACTGTACTCTACTTTTGATGAGTTTGTAATTAAAATGAATACTCATTTTCACTTTTAACCTTTTCCCTAAAGAGAAACTATTTAGGACAATAAAACCATGGAATTTATGAATAGCCTATTTCTTCTCCAAAATTTTAGTAGAAAAATATCTTAGAAAATGAATGGCAGTAGTTTAACCTAATATAAAACATTAATCATAGGACAAACAGCACAGAAGATATTTCAGTTTGCAAATTATGGCTTATGTCCACTAGCAAGTATCAGTGTTCAAATACCGAATGGGTAAAACACCCCTGAAGAATAAGGGATTCAAACAACCTAGACTGACAATTGTCAAAAATAATATGCATTAAGGAATATTACCTCTATGGTTGTGAACGATGAATTGTTAGTAAACAATTATTTTTAAGTGCTAGTTTTTATATTTATTTTAACCTTACCATTATTTTTTTCTATTTTATATATGTGGCTTAATAATATTGTTACATTACCGATTGTCTCCCTAAAAACAATTCCATATAGGAATGTGACATATTCGGCTAATATTGAATTTTTAATTCTCTGGATGCCACACAGGAAAATTTTGAGATTATATACACAAAACTACATTATGTTATATCATTCAAGCAATAAATATGCTTTTAATCGAAATATAATTACATCCTTCCCCCCTCTTCCTTTCATCTCTGCATTCCTTCCTGGGTACGTTTCATTGAACCCTTCCCATGTTCCTCCATTCTCAAGATGATTGCTACTTTTTCTCTGACTATTGTTACACAAGACACACATACACACTTACAAAGTGTGTGTGTGTGTGTGTGTGCAACTACAATCTGTTGAGTCCGTTTTTGTTGTTTGTGCATATATGGTTCCAGAGTTGATTCCTCTCTGCATTGGATAATCAATAAGGGAGCTCATTCCAGGGGGAAGCTGATTCTCCTCCTAGAAGTCATTAGGCGTGATTCTTTATCTTGGGGTAGACCCATGAAATTTTCCCTTTCCCATTAATATATCCATTGATATTGCTGTTATTCATCTTGCTTATGCACTAATTTCTAGGAGCCATCATTTCACAGCAGATATTTTTGGTACTCTGACTCTTATCATTTTTTCCTACCTTGCCCCTAATGTCTCCTGAGTTATGGATGCAGTAGCTGTTATACAGATGGATCTGTTGGCTTTAGGATCTGTTAATCTCATCATTGTGTTTAGTTGTGGTTCTCTGTGATGGCTTCTAGTTGCTGTAAAGAGAGGTTCCTTTGGTGAAGTGTGGTTGACATACTTATCTGTTGGTATACGGATGGGACTTAGAATGCTGTAATGGATGATGCTGGTTCAGAAAAGTGGTAGTAGGAGATTCTTTTCCAGTGTTTGTGATCTCTAGCTTGATTTTCCTCCTGCTTAGTGGCTTTAAGTTTAATTGTAAAGATGTTGTCATGGACATCTGCTGCCACTTAGCACACTTTTGTACATGTTATGTCTTGTACACACAGTTTTCATGTTTCATAAGTGTTACTGTTGGGAGGACTATTTAATTACTGTTCTCTCTCCACTAGTATAATACTTTTGAAATAAGCGGAACTGTACTGCAGGAAGGCAGATTTAGGGTTAGATCGAGCTTGGATCATCTCAGTCCTGTGTACTTAGTGTGCTATGATTTCAGCATTAGGAACCTACTCTCAATCTTGAGAGACATATCATTGATCTTATTGCTCAGGGAGTCACTTTGAATACCCTGAACAAACATCCCTTCATTTTCCTTCTTTTCTCCTGAAACTTATTGGCAGTATTTCTTGGAATGATGTCTGCAACAATGCTTTAACTTTAGTGTTAGTTACAGAAACAAAACTTTCTCTAAAGTTATGCCTAAAAGGTGTTTTTTTTAAATATTGTGATATAACACAAGGAAACACTTCATGTGGCACTTAGGATTTAACATGTGTAATTCGTCCATCACAGAAATGGCTACTTTGACTTTCTAATATTAGATATTGCCTGTTAATGTCTCAATAAATTCAGATAGGCATCTTTATAGTGACACTATCATACAGTTTGAAGTACTCCACCTTAATCAATGACCGTGCATTGATTGTGACATTTGCTTCACTGACATTATAACACTATTGCTTTATGAGGCTGAAGGGATGGTGCTGGGAGATCTGCAGAGGAGCACATCAATAGCAGCCAAGTTGTGCTCAGAAAGAAACAAGACCTTCAACTTTAATGATACAGAGATGCATAATAAAAAAAACTATGGCACTCTACAAGTACAATTGCCTGATTGCAAAGTTAGGGAAGTAATTAGAAAGTATGTTCAACATTTTTGTCATTCAGAAATTTTAAATATTAGAAGAGATAGATAAGTTTAATCTAATTTAAATATCATTAATATAAGTATTAAAAATAAAAAACTATTATTTTAATATATATATATTGCAGTGATCACTTACATTTTTCATACAAAAAATAAAAAACTCCTTTGAGAAAAGAAATCATTTTTCTTCACAGGCCTATCCTACAGTTTACACTTTAATCAAAAAAAAATTAAGATAATTTCTCCTCACTTAAGTTTTTATTCAGAAAACATGATTTTCACCAATAATGTATTAAATTGGAACACACCTAATTGGAGGATAAAACAGATAGGAACAATGGAACAGTACAGAGACGAGTCTCCTCTTTCTGGGATCCTATCCTGGTGCTCTTGCCCCCTCACCTTCCTACAGTATTCCACGGACCATATGAATCTGTGCTTATGATGTCTGTTCTTTCAAAGGTTCTATGAACAGCTCTTCCTTTCTGTCTTTCATGACAGGACCTTTACAACCTTTCCATGAACAGCTAAATAAATGAAAAGTTTTTCATTTCTTCTTTGGTCAGCAAAAAATAGCTTTTGTTGATGATGAAAAGTGCAACCTCCCAAATTTCTCATTTTTCCATGAAGCCAAAGCTTTGCTTTCTGAAGGTTTTCACAAGTACTATGTATCACTATATTTATCTTTTTCCTGAATTTTGAAAAATGGGTAGCAATTTAAACCCAGTCTGTGCTTGTTTCTCAAAATATGGAGCAAGGGCCAAGTAACGTCCATGTCTAGGTTGGCTTATATTGATTAGTTGCTTGTTCTTACCAACATGCACTCTTAATTGTGGTTAGAGTTATATGCTTTTCTCATTTAAAAAATATAAGGTAGAGCTAAGCAAAGAATCTGTAGTTGTCTCAAAAAAGGGAAAACCTCATAATAAATAATCCATTAAATTATGCTAACTAGTCCACCAATTTTTTGAAATACTATCTTTCATGGTTAAGATAATTGGTGTTCAATAATCTAATCTATGTGAAATAATTACATATAACAGCAAGGATTTCTTTTTAGAGAATTTGAAAAATGTCATAAAAGAGGTTTGCCTCTAATAATTTATTGCAACTTCAACAATACACGCACAGTTTTAAGAATTTCCACCGGAAGCGCAGGTTCTTGAAAGACGGGAAATGAAATGTGGCTTTCCATTCTGGTGGTGGACAAAAGTGAGCAAAGCCAGGGAAACTAAAAGAACTAAATATCTCCATTTAATACTGTTGACATTCAGTTAGCTTCTGAAATATATCTTTAAAATGATAGCTTACCCTATAAGAGATTGAAATTATTACATGTTTGTAAAAAGCACTGTATAGCTAGGAGAAACTGAAATTTTTATGAAGTATGACTCTAAATCCATTTATGATGCATGCTTTAATGTAAGAACTAAATAAGTATTTGTGAAATATATTCTGTGCACAATTATGTGCGCCCTCTAAGTAAAACTAATTGCCACATGAATCCATTATAGTGTTTATGCTTTAATTACAAAGCAAATAAAAAATGTTTTTTTCCAGCTTCCATTGGAATGAATTTGTACTCTGTTTTCTGACCTTTTTTTTCCCTTGGAAATTGAGGAATTTATTACTGAACATTGACAAAGGCAATCACACAGTGAATTCATTAGGTGACTAAAATGAAAAATCACTTGTTGTATAAACCACAAAAGAATTCTCTCAACCAGAAATCTGGACATGGGAACACTTATGTTTGCTAGAAGAAATAATATACTTTGTGTAGATTGACATATACCCTCAAACACTGGAATCAGTTGTGTATGCAACTGTGTTGTGATTTGTAGCCACATAATTATTGCTTTACCTGAGATTAAATTATTGCCATTAATTTTATGTCATTACTTTAAATAAAAACTTGGGAAAGAAAATTTACCAATTACTAATTGAATAAAATATATGAAATGGAATATGAATAAAATATATGAAATGGAATATGAATAAAATATATGAAATGTATTTTCACTGAGAAGAATTTATCTTTACTGTGGAAGATTTATGTGTCAAAATATCAAGGACATGAATGAAAATCACTGCCTGAAATGGAATCAACACTGACAAACATGGGGTTGGAGCCTGGGAAGGTGAAAATGGAGATGAGGAAAAAGCAGAACTATAGTCATCTGGTGCAGTAACTCTACAATTTGTATGAGAGGAGGAGCTACTGTATTATTTCCTACAATTAGAAGACCGACATTGATGTGCTGACAGAACACTTTGAGGGTTGAGTTGAGAGTGGTTTTTGAAGCCAAGTTAGATAAAACCACAATAGCAATAAATATACCATGAGGTTTGTCTTAGAGACTGTGGTGGCACTGATGATCCGAGTAGCACTGGTTGTGGGGAGAAATGATTAGGGTTTGCATACAGGTGGAAGACTCATCATCGGCTCTCTTTTGTTTTGATTTTCAAGACAGGGTTTATCCTTGAAGCAGTCCTGGAACTCACTCTGTAGACATGGTTAGCCTTAAATTCACAGTGATCTGCCATTCTCTGCTTCCTGAGTGCTGGGATTAAAGGTGTGCACCATCATTTCCTGGTTAAAATTTATTGACAGAATGTTGTTATTTGTCTTCAATCTTTACTTTCACATTAGAACATGATTGCCACAACTAGGCATCATATGATCATAAAAATATTAAACAAAACTCAAAGAGGCTCAGCATTTATAAGGTAACCCCTTATAAGTCTCTCCTTCAGTTATGTTCCCTCACTGTATTTTCTGATGTTCAAAACCATTCTTGGCAGCATGAAAGTGAGTTGTCCCGATGAAATTAGCTTTTTAGAAAAGAGCAATACTTCAGTGAGAATGTGAGGGATTTTTTATGAGAAACATCAATCCCCTCCCAAAGCATCAAAGCCCAGGTTTAAAAAAATTAAAATTAGTTGGCTTGTATTACTCCCTAAAACCTGTAACAATAGTCAAATGTGTCCCGTGATTCAACTATTCTTGATTGAAAGTTCAGTAACTCTGAGATGAGATGAAAAGCTTAGAAGCTGGCAGACTGTTCAGTTGTGACTACAGTACTGCCTCTAGTTAAATTTTCTCCTAAAGTTATGTTTTAACTCTCCACTTACTTTGAAATTGTCATCCATTCATTATTTAATGTCTCGTGATTTTTCTTTCATTTCTTCACAACTCCATTGTTATTTAAAACAGGACAAAACAAAAAAAGAATATTAAGAGAAGCAACATGCTCATACAGCATGATTGAGGTAGTCACCAATCTATAAGTATAGCAGAATATCATCATTACATTGACAATTTTTTTCTCTGTTCATGTTCTTTCTATCTATCTTTTGGGTCCTTGCACTCCAGGCAATGATATTGGTAGGCTCTCTTCTGTGGCATGGTTCTCTGGCTGGAGAGTCATTAGTTGGCCATTCAAACAATCTTAGCACTACCCTTGCTCCAGCACATTTCATAGGTAGGACCGACTGTAGGCCAAAGGTTGTGTAGTTGGGTTGGTGTCCTAATCTCTTCACTGGAAATCTTGCCTGGTCACAGGAGATGGCCAGGTCAGGTTAGAGTCTTAATCCAGTAACTGATGGAAACAAATGCAGAGACTCACAGTCAAATATTAGGCGAAGTTATTGGAATCCTGCTGAAGAGAGGGAGGAAGGATTGTACAAGCCAGAGAGATCAAGGACATCACAAGAAAAGCCACAGAAAAAATTAACCTGCGTTCATTAGTATCACAGAGTCTCAACCTACAACTCTGGAGCCTATGTGGGATTGACATAGGCCCTCTAAGTATATGTGACAGTTGTGTAGCTTAGTCTAATTGTGGGACTCCTACCAGTGGGAACAGGAGTTGTTCCTAATGTTTTGGCTGGCTCTTGGAAACCTAATTCTCATTCTGAATTGCCTTGACCAGCATTAATATGGGGGGATATATCATGCTTTGTTGTTATCCATGGGAGACCCGCCACTTTCTGAACAGAAATAGAGGAGGAATGGATTGAGGGGTGAGTGGTGAAGGGGAATGGGGGAGAGAATGAAAGGACAGGAAGAAGGGGAAACTGCAGTTAGGATGTAACATAAATAAATAAATAGATAAATAAATAAAATTAAACCAAAAGAAACAAAAAACCTTCCAAACAAACAAACAAGCAAAAAACCAACTACATCCAATCACTTAAGCTGAGATAGCCAGGGCTCTATTTCAATGAGCCCTGTGACTATGTCTCCTCTCTCTGTGTCTAATGTCATTGAACGCTTGTAGTATATAATTTTTATACTGAGAGCTGTATTCCTTGGTCACACAGCTTGTTCTGAAGTCTAGTGCCATGTAGGAAGTTTTTTTTACCTGTCTCTTATTTTGTCTTTCATGATGCCATGTTTAACATGACTTTGTTATATTGCCATTTCTCACCTGATCTCTGTTTTGTTCTTTTTATGCTGTTCTACATCATTTTGACCACCTTGTTTGCATATGTGATAATAGCATTGACTGTCCCTACGAATGGCTTTTACTATCTTATTTTCTTCTTAAATTTTATTTTCAATTCCTTTTACTTCCCAATAACCTGCATAAGTAATGTTTAGGTTTCATGTAATAAGAGTCTTTGAAACAGGAAGGTAAAGGGTCTATAATATAAATATGTGTATTAAAAATATAATTCTATACTATATGGTTAAAAGAACATATCAGGTGTTCAATCAGTAAAACAACCACTATATATTTCCTAGAAACAATAAAATCATAATGGTTATCTTAAAATTCTTTTGCAGTGTATCTTAGGTGCAATAATTTCTCCACTATTTAATTAATGGTGTTCCAAATTAAGCTGATATGATGATACTTCTAACATGGTACATATGATACTTTCCATTTCATATAAACATATATATATATATATATATTTTTATATTTGGCAATTGAAAAGAAAGTGCTTTGTTTAGTCAGTGCAGAAAAATAGCACTTTACATGTAGATACTTATTAAGCTTTATTCCAGACATTTGAACAATTGTATCTGTCACTTCTGACAGCTATACTTACAAGCAAATTCTGCTATAAAAATTCCTACTGATTCATAATAGCTCTGAGATTTCACACAATACTTTATAAGAGATAAGGAATAAGCATATGGACTAAAAGCAAAGTTAGAGAGGATAAAGTCTCAGTGGATTGACAAGTCTCACACTTAAGGAAAAAGAGGAAGCAGAATCACATTTATTTAAGTTTACAGATTAATTCGGGTTCTGCTGGGGCTTTCTGTATCTCCTTGCTTCCAACTAGTACAATATAAATTGAATCTGATAATGGATAGTTTGCAAGTATCTGAACTGAATATCATTTTGCCTGCATTTCTACTATGAGTAAGTTAATTTCTTTTCCTTATAGAATTATCCTGGACATTATCATGAAACCTTTCCTTCCTAGATCTATTAAGTGAGCATGTGAAGAAAGGAAATATAAGAAAAATACAGAAAGAATATAATCATTTCATTTATTTGCTTCTATAATATCTTTTTTATTATTTTATTACTTTGCAAAATTACCAATCCAAATCCCCACTCCCTCCCCTCCTCCCACTCCTTCCCCACACCTTTTCACCCCTCCCCCTCCAATCGTAAGAGAGGACATGGCACCCTGCCCTGTGAGAAGACCAAGGCCCTCCCTACTATATACAGGTTGAGCAAGGTATACATCCAAAGAGAATAGGATCCCAAAAAGCAAGTATATGCAGTAGAGACAAATCCCAGTGCTGCTGTCAGTGGCCCCTCTCTCTGCCCCAACTGTCAACCACATTCAGAGGGATCACCTGTAATATCTTTGAGATAATAAAAAGATTTATTTTTCTGTACAGTGAAAATTTCCTTACAGTTGTAAATTTTTTCTTTCACTTATTAGTGCAATGAAGGGATAGTCCACTGCAGATACAACCCCACTAAAAATACAGAATAAAGAAAAGAATGAGCACATTGTTGCAGTTTGAATTCATAGATGGCATGAGACAAAGTTGATTTATAAGTTGTTAAGTGGAGAAGATATGGCGTTCCACTTTTGACAAAATAATTAAAACTCTTTCCTTGAAATTAGCTCATTTAAATGGAAGTTTATAATCTTTCCCTTTCTGAATTTGTCAACTGTGCCATTCTATAAGAAACTGTAAAGGTGTGTGTGATGTCATGGCCGTGGGATGTGATTGCATATTTGATGCATAGTGAAAGGCTTCCACAGCTTTGAATCTTCAGTTACCTTAACTATTGTTTCCATCTGTATGGTAGATGATTCTTCTTACCTTACAAATAATCATTCTCCAGCATAAAATAGGTTATTGGAGTTTTCCTCAATAATAAAAAAAAAGAAATAAAGAAAACGAAACTATTTTGTCCTAAAGATATCATTCTTCTATAGCTCTTATCACTGAGTTTGCATGTTGGAAAGAATATTTCCATGTTTCGTTTCGTGAATAACCATAAGCGCTTAATTTAAACATTAGAAATTATTCTCTATGAATATTTAGAAATCTTAATGTTATTTAAGACACTGGTATGAATTAAGTCAAAACAAGGAAAGTGAAAGTGTAACAAATTACATTAAGTGTTGCATTTAACATTAATGAGCAAAGATGCTGGGCAACATATTTTGTTCCAGTATTTGGGACAGTTTTACTTCCTGTATTCATTTTACTTTAGTTTCAAAATCACATATCATTTTAATAGTTTCCCATAAGTCAAGAAATGTTTTAATGTGTAATTCGTGTACTTGTAAACTGAGAGTCAATACAGAAATATTGGAAAGCAATCATTCATGTTTATCTAATTATTGTTTAGCTTCATAAGTTGAGTCTGATAGAATCTACTGGTATTTGAAATGGTACTCATAATAGCTGTAACTATTGCATTGATTGTTTTATTTCCATCATGTAATCAAGAAAATATTTGGTTTAGCTTTATCTGTAGACCCACTCAATATCTGCAGATGATTCTACTTAAAGTTTATGTTTTATTTTGTTCAATTATATTTGTATATTTAGAAATCAATGCATATATATCATATGAAACGTAAAATTGCTAACAATAGGCTTAATTAATTTTTTGGATTGGGAATGTAGTGATGTGTGGCCGAGCAACTCTGACTTTATTTATCTTTGGAACTTTCCTTTAACAGGTTGTTGTGGGAGGTAACTTGGGTAGTTTTAGATTTCCTGGGCATATCCTTTTGTAGTTAGTGTAGGAGGTCCTTCTGTATTTCTGTTGCTTTCATTGGTTGAATAAAGAGTCTGCCTTGGCCTTTTGATAGGGCAGCCCTTAGATAGGCGGGGAAAAGAGAACAGAAGGCTGGGAAGAAGACAGAGAGCTGCCATGTTTCTCCAGCCTAAGATGGATGCTGCTTAGACTCATGCCGGTAAGCCATGTCCTCGTGGTGATACACAGATTACTAGATATGGGTTAAAGCAAGATGTAAGAGTTAGCCAATAAGAGGCTAGAACTAATGGGCCAGGCAGTATTTCAATGAATACAGTTTCTGTGTAATTATTTTGGGTATAAGCTAGCCCAGTACCAGGAATGCAGCCCTCTCCTCCTTAATACAAATTGGCTGCCCAACGTGGTTGACTAACTCCACGTAAAACCTGAGAGGGCTTGAAAATGAATTCTAGACACACAGGAAAAAAACAGAGTTTAACACAGCTTTTTGCTGGGGCGTGCTGCAGAGAGATTTCCTGACTCAGCAATAGTAGAAAAAAAAAAAAGCTGTGCGGTTTTAAAACACCGCTTCCTGGCCTGTGCCACCAGTGTGAACTCTGACTATAAAGCATTTTAATGACATTTGTGGGACCCAGGTGTTTCTGTGCCCACTAGGGTTGGGAGGAAACTGGCTGAGACCATGCCATGGCTCAGCTCTTCCTGCCTGGGCAGATGGCGGGATCAGGCTTAGGCAGGCGGGAGAGCATCGTGGATTTCTGCAGCCATACACAGAGATGTTTCCAGGATGCACAGTGCTCTGCATGGCAGATTCAGCTGTAACTCAGATAAAAAGCTCATTCTCCAGGTTGTAGAGCTGAGCTTGGCTCCTTCCTGGAAAGGGGGCATTGCGTGCCATGGCTCAGATGTACAAGTGACTCAGAGGCACAAGCAGCCCCGCCATGCTAGCGGTGCAATGCAATGGCTCAGAGGCACAAGCAGCTCTGCCATGTTGGACTGGGAGGAGCAAGCAGGCAGTACCTGTATTTGACCTAAAATTGTCATAGCGTAGATTCTTAAGAGCTTAGCATTTTAAAAGTGCAAAGCAAAACTGTTCCTATACATTAAAGAATTACAGATTTACAATAGGACAGATTCAGACATAAAAGACCTCTAAATGGGTCATACTGTTAGATAAAGTATGTAGGCTTGGGAGAGAAAAAAATATAGACAGTCATAAAATAAAGTTACTGCCTTAAAAAAGGATAAAGTCTTTAAAGAGACAGACTACAGATAGTCATAGATTAAAAGAAATAAAAATAAGCCACATAAAAATGGAAAATTCATAGAATATCTGGATTATGTATTTTATTGTGTTTTTAAAACATTTTTGACTGTAAAGGAGCTAATTACAGAGAGACTTTTCATTGTATGGGCTGCCAAGCCAAATCAGCATGGATATTATAATGGTATCATGACTTCCAAATTTGGGTCTAAGGATATGATGCTATGGAAAAGAGGTTCTTCTTTTGTTTTCACAGAAGATGAGACGCTGTGGATTCCTTCTAGATCAATATGGTATGATAGAACACGCCCTCCTGAAAGGTCACTGTGAATACCTTCAGAAAATTACTTCACTCAATTGCTGAACTGAGATGAACCTGGCACACAGGATACACCATGAAAGACCTGACTGACATCACCCCATTCAGCAGGAAGAAGTTTGGAGAGAAAAACAATGCCCATATTCCCAGATATTGTTTATGAATGTTCTTTTACATTTAAAGGGGGATATGATATAGATATGAATAATTTACATTGGTATAAATTTTGCCTTATTGATATAAATTTAAGGTCAATCTTGTTATATTTCTGCTCTTCTTTAAGGTATTGTGATTGTGTAGTTCATTTAAAAATGTAATGTATAATTAAGAAATGTAGGTTAATAAATAATCTCTATAATACTTAAGTTTGTAGTCATGTTAGTTATATTTTCTAGATGTGCATAGATATATTTCAGATAGGCATTCTTCATATCTTTCAAAGACTCAGAATATGGCATTTGATGTTTTAATAACTTAGGGCTTTTTATAACAATGAGACACGTCTGCTCTTGGCAGCACCAAGCTACTTCGAGAGGAAGACGGGCATCAAAGAGGCTCCTTATGGATTTTGATTAGCCATTTGGGCAAGAAACTGCTCTTGCCTGGACTGTTGCATAAACTGGACATAAAGAACCTGCAGAGAGAGGACTTCTGAACTTGCCTAAAGGTGAGATGATCCTTCAGGGTTCTTGATTCATGAAAGAGTCTGCGAGACATTCTGCAGGATACAGAAGAAAGTGATTGAACGGTCTTTGAAATTTCCTGCTTCATGGAAAAGTCTGCTGGATACTGTGGGCCTGTAGGCTGAAGATGGATGCCCAACGGTACAGAGGAACTTTGGGTGATTGTCCAGGCAGCGAGATGTCTCTGTCATTTCTTGAGTTTTAAAAATTGTTTACTTCTTGTTTACTTAGGTAATATTATATCCTACTGGAGTCTTTGATGGAGTTGAAGAATAGATAGTTATAGTCATAGTTTTCCATTGTGATGATAAAAGATAAAATAGATCTGAATATGGTAACTGTTGTTCTTGCTTGATAACTGTTTTGTTATATGTAATTTTACTATGTTAAAATGAAAGCCTTTTTTGTTTAAACAGAAAAAGGGGAAATGGTGTAGGAGGTCCTTCTGTATTTCTGTTGCTTTCATTGGTTGAATAAAGAGTCTGCCTTGGCCTTTTGATAGGGCAGCCCTTAGATAGGCGGGGAAAAGAGAACAGAATGCTGGGAAGAAGACAGAGAGCTGCCATGTTTCTTCTGCCTAAGATGCACGCTGGTTAGACTCATGCTGGTAAGCCACGTCCTCGTGGTGATACGCACATTACTAGATATGGGTTAAAGCAAGATGTAAGAGTTAGCCAATAAGAGGCAAGAACTAATGGACCAGGCAGTATTTCAATGAATACAGTTTCTGTGTAATTATTTCGGGTATAAGCTAGCCCAGCACCGGGAACGCAGCCCTGTCCTCCTTACTACATGTAGTGCTAAAACTTTCCTATGTGTTCTTTGAGTTGCTTCAAAGGAAACTTCATGGTCAGTACTCATATTCCCAAGAACACACAGAACTAACTTTCTCTAGTCAACTGTGAAAATCATACTATGTCATTTCCACATTATTTTTATTGGTGAAATGCCCATAAATTAAATTCGTAGTTTATTATGACTCATCCTTCATTATATGTGTGTCACTATATAGCTTATCAGGCCTTCATCTTTTTTAAAAAAATAATTAATCTTATGGTTCTGTATAATAAACTATAATTCATATACATAGTTATTATCCTTTATTTCATACACTTTAACAATTTCTTGTTCTGCAACCTAAGCTGGACTCAAATATTTTGTCTTATTTAAGCTTCTATGACTGTCATGGCTAAAAGCAACTTGGGAAGTTAAAGGTCTATTGTGGCTTAAATGTCCCAATCACAATCTTTGATGAAGGAAAGTCAGGTCAATAGCTTATGGCCAGAACCTAGAATCAGAAACTGAAGTAGAAGCCACAGAGGAACACTGTTTACTGGTTTGTTCCCCAAGGCTTCCTCATACATGCTAGGACTTCTTGTTTAATGCTGGTACTCCCACAAGTAGCTGAATCAGTCCCATATCAACTACTAATTAAAAAAAAAACGCTCTACAGGCATATGCACAGACCAATTTGGAGGTATTTTCTCAATTGTGGTTCCATCTACTCAGATAACATTAGCTTGGATCAAGTTGAGAAAAACAAACAGAAAAACAAAAAGTAAGATCTCTTTCATCTTCCTGTCTCAGTTTCCAGAGTGTCTCTGTTTTGTATCCAATGTGTTTACCAGGGCCATACTCATGGACATCTCTAATAGAATAAGAGTAACTTATAACTTGCTGTTCAACTGACCCCTTCTTTTTTTCTCCAACCGTCATAAACTGCTGATAGGTTTCTTGGGAAGAACTGTGTCCCATGAACACCTCTCAGTCCATGGCTGAGTGAAGCACTATTAAAAAAAAAACCCAGAGAGAGAAACTGGGTTCGACTTGAAAATTTGAAAAGCAAAACAGCCAGCCACTGGATCTTACCTCGGCCTTAGTCTGAAATGGTGATCTTGTCTTCAGGAATTTCAGAATGAGACTGCATTTCCTCACAGTTTATAATCTTCTTTAGGGCTGGGATTAAAGGCATGCACCACTGTGATTAAAGGCATGCACCACTGTGATTAAAGGCATGCACTGTCCGGTTTCTATGGAAAACTAGTGCGGTTACTGGAATTAAAGGTGTATGTTATCATTATTTGGTCTGTAAGACTGACCAGTGGGGCTGTTTTATTATCAGATCTTCACACAAGTTTTACTTATTAAACTAGAATGGAAATGTCACTACAGCTGAGTATTGTCAAATCCTGT
>PVIU01024452.1:0-25530 GCA_004026605.1 Ondatra zibethicus
ATTTCACTATCTCTGGGTAGGTGGTCCTGCATTGTTTAAGAAAGCAGGCTTAGCAAGCAATGAGGAGCAAGAAAGTAAGCAGTGTTCTTCCATGGCCTCTGCTTCATTTCCTGCCTCCAGATTCCTGCCTTGTATTCTTGTTCTGACTTCTCTGGATGGTGGACTGACTGCAAGCTGTGAGATGAATAAATCCTTTGCTCCCTTAAGTTGCATTTAGTCATAGTGCTTTGTCACAGCAATAGAAACCCTAAGTAATGCAGATAAGCATGGCAGGCAGAAAGGTAATCTTGGCCAAACCAGTGATGTAAATCATCCTATTTCAGTTCCACTTTTGCAGGGGGCTCTAGAAATACTGGTGTTGCTCTTATTGCTTGCACAGTGAGTGCTTTGTTCACATAGCCATGTCCTCAATCCATATATCTCGACTGTGCAAAAATATCCAAATAAGAGCAGCATTGGTATCTAATGAATAGAACCGTCCATTCTTCTGTGAGGTAACAGTTTAGCTGGGCACGGTAGTGTAGGATGATAATCTTAGTACTTGGGAGGTGGTATCAGGGATTCTTGGATATCCATTGCTATGTAGTGAGTTTGAGGCCAGCCTGGGGGTACATATGACACTGTTTTAAAGACAACCAACTAGCCAATCCAATCCAAGAGTGAAACAAACAAAAATAACCACACTCACACACACACACAGACACACACACACACAAATGTTCTTGCTTTTCTCTATTTTGGGAAGCAAGTGATATTTGAACTTTGGTGGCTAGAGGAGATGAGCAATTTGATGAATGCCTAGAGTCCCCCATACATGAAGAGAACCAACGTCATCTTGATTTCTGCATTTTCTTCACAGAATCAGCTGGCATCTGGAGTTATGGGATGCAGCCTCATAATGGATGTTATGTCAAGCTCCACTTAGGGTTCCATCTCTTGATACAGTCCTTAGAATGATGGGTTTTTCTGGTTGAAAAAATCCCTGTTTTCTTAGTTTTAAAGGTATCTGCAAGAGTTAAACAAACACAGTAAGAGCCAAACTATGAAGGGTCACCAAACACAGAAGCATGGAAGAGTTTCATCAAGGATAAATACTCTTTATGTGCACATGAAAGCTTTTTTTCTTTAGTTGTCATTTCTTAGGAGGCAATTTTATTTTTTTAAAAAAATATTTGGGGTCTGCAGATAAAGATCAGGCCTTCATGCTTATACTTCAGGCATTCTCCTGAATGAACCACTTCTCAGCCTCTGCATAAGATACAGTCCTGCAACCCCTGAATCCAGAAGCCCCAAACCTCAACAAATATCACAAAAGAAGTTACTTGGCTCATAGAGTAGATTAAAAAATGAGCAAGCATATTCTTTTCTGCATATGGATGGTCCAAATTAAAAACCAAACTGTATGTAACTTATTGGGCAAGCACACTGACCTGAGTTTCCTCACAAGGCTGGAAGGAGAAGTTCTGTAGGACTCTGACAAGAGCAACTTTTATGTTCATGAGAGCAAACCTCATGCCAATGCAGTTCCTGGGTCCACTCCCAAAGGGCTGGTATGTGTAAGGATCGATGCTTTCCTGGTTCTTCTTGCTGAACCTGGTCCCACAGGAGTAGATGAAGACAAGTTAACAAAGCATAAAATTTGTAGCAGTTCCTTGTTTGATACATACACACAGCAGTAGTAGGCAGGATGCTACTTGCCTGGGCTGCTTGTGGAAATTCTGCTTGGGGCCTTTTTAATAGTTATTTTTTGACACTTTCTTAGTTGTATACAATACACTGTGATCCCATTTCTTTCATTCCATTCTTCCCTACTAGTCACTTCCTACTTTTATGCCTCTGTGTGTCTGTGAGTGTGTGTATGTATGTGTGTGTGGTGTGTGTACCCACATACACACGCAAGTTTTTTTTCAGGAAGTCACAGATGCTGTGTGCCTACAATGGCAATGGCCATGTCTTGTCCAAGAGACAGTCTATTGCACACCTCCCCACCTTCCAGCCACTACAGTTTGTCCTCCCTGTCTTTCATGATGTTCCTAGACATTGGAGTATGTAATATACTGAAGAGATTTTAGGCTACAGGACTCTCCTTCTCTCTTTACCATGGAGAAGCTTATAGTCATTCTGAGATGCCACCAAAGGTGTTCAAAAGAACATTTATTTATCATTTATTTATTTTTGAGATAGCGTCTCATTATGTAGTCTTGGCTGGTCTGAAACTCTCTATGTATACCAGGCTGGCCTCGAACTCAGAGATCTACCTGCCTCTGCCTCACAGTGCCGGGATTGAGGGCATGTACCACCACACCCAGTTTAAGGAAATTTATCCTTAATCAAGAAAAGTGCATTTAGCCCAGTGGCATCTTCATATTCTGACACAAAAATGAGGCCAGTAGAAGAAAAGCATGTTCTTGCCTCAACTAACACTTCTGCTGGTCATGTGCTCATTGGGTTCAGAGGATAACACAACTGGAAGTATGTTATTGGAAGTTTGTTTTCCCTTTGTCCTGTATAATTTTCTCCTCTCTGCTCAATTCTTTCTTTGACTACTTTCCCAGTCTTTCTTTTCTTCTTGTTAGCTCCCTTCTCTCTTCCTCGACCCTCCCTCCCTTCATTCATTTCCTTCTCTGTTTCTTCCATACTTTCCCCTACCTCCCTGTATCTTTTTTCTTTCTCTTCTTTCCTTCTTCCTTCCTTCCTTCCTTCCTTCTTTCTTTTATCTCTCTCTTTCTTTTCTATCCCTCCCTTCCTCCCATCCCTTCTTTTCTTCTTCTGCTTCTGTTTCTTCCCCATTCTTTTGCTTCTTCCTACTTCCCTTCCTTCTTTATTGAGTATTTATGTCAGATATCTTAGAAAATATACAAAGTTACTCCAGTGTAGTACCATCAATATTTTTCTTTATATGTGTTCTTGGGCATTATATGTGTCCTTGGGAAGATACATTTTATTCAAATTTGGTATCTTTTAAATATTTAAGAGAAGAATAATGAATTTTAGGAGGGTGATAATTGTAATGTGGTTCTGTATTTCAAACTGTAACATATATTTAGAAGGAGATTCTCAAGTATTTATGGGTTGTATGTTATACATACATACATACACACACACTATGTGACAGTTGAGAGAGAGTTGTGGATAATGTGTGTAGAACAGCTGACATGGGTGAATGGTTGCTGGGCACATAGAGATTCATTTAGAATGTTGTATGTATAATTTTTATATATTACTCTTGGGCACTTGCCAAACATTCTCTCTAGTAGAATTACATTAGTATTTGGATTTTTATCAGTGTTTGGAGTATTCCTTATACGAAGTAGGCATGTGTTATTGTTTCACTATTAGAAAGATATCATAAACATAATCAATGATTTGTGCTTTTATAGTCCCAGGACTACAGGAGGTAGAATTGCTGAGACTGAAGAGATCACAGAAGTCATCTGGAATGCATCAACCCCTCTTGAAACCCTCAGTAAATATTATGGTGGCAGCAGGTATGCTACAACCAGTAAGGCATGTATTCTGACAGAAGAAAATCCAGTTAGGGGTCCGTACATATCTGGTTCATAACTCCTCTGATTTTTAGCCTCAGTGCTAAGACCTCTATTCTCTGCTTTGGTTACCAACAGATCAAGATAATAGCATTTTTAAACTTAAAACTGTGACTGAAGGTTGACCTTGGCTCCAAAATTTCCAGTAGAATCTGCTTGACGCATCTCTGGTGAAGAAGGTTTCTAGACAGGCAGGTGACTTTGCCTTAGAAGAGTCACTAAGTATAAGGGAGCTGGTTAGGATGACAGCTAGAGACAGGAGTGCTCTAAGCATAATGGAGGAGGGACTCCAGGCCCACAGTGACACCATTGCAGCCATAATAGAAGATCCAAGAGGCAGTGTCTAGTCAAGTGGGAGATGCAGATGTTCTCTAAAGGTGATGGGGACATTCCCATTACCTAATGGGAATGGCAAGGAAAACCTAAGATGAATGAAAAGTATATTATAAAACATAAGATATTGCTTAGAAAATAATGGCATATGATATACTTTCTTGAAAGTTTATATAGACAGAAAAACAGGCAGAGAGAGAGAGAGACAGAAAGACACATTACAGACTGTTGTTTCTACAAGCATATCTTTAACACCAAGAGACAATATATCATGCTTGAATGAATCCAGTTTTGGATAGTTTTTCTTTCCCATGTCTTTGTACCTTTCAGGGCGGAACTCCTCAGGCTCTGGCCAGCACTTTGGGTCTTTGTGAAGAGCATAGGTTGGTACCATCACCACAGTCCCTTTGGGAATGAGCACCCCATTGATTTCAACATCTGCCTTACAGACCCTCTCAAGTCTTCCTCCAACTGGATACAATCTGAGAGTTTCATTCACCACCATGTCCAGGTACTCCATCTGGACCAGGGCATCATATGTAGCAGGTGCCTGGATGAAAGGAAAGGGAGAGTGAGGGAAAGAGGAGGAGGGAAAGAGATTAATGAATTAATATTTTGAATTAATTTTCATCTATGGAGTATTGCTGAGGTGTTTGGAGTTCCACAGAATAACTCATATTGATAAAGAACCTTAGCATTTTCAAAACATTTCTTTTTTGATATTGGGTTTCTCTGAATAACTGTCCTGGCTATCCTGGAACTATCTCTGTAAACCAGGCTGGACTCAGACTCACAGAAGTCGCCCTGCCTTTGCCTCCTGAGTGCCAGGATTAAAGGTGTGCACTACCACCACCTGGTATTTTAATAATTCACATTCTTCAACCTGTTCAATAATCCATTGAGAAGCAATCTTTTAGGATAATGCCAAACACAGGGTCTTGAATCTTCCGGATTACCATGTAATACTTTTTCTTTCTTATGTCAGGAACCATTACTAATAGATTATGACAATTACACTCAACAACAACATGCCACAGTTAGTGTTATCTTTCCACAGAGAGATCACATATGTATGCAAAAATTCTATAGCATACAGATGAGAGTAAATCTCTATTTTGAAAAAAACTTTATTTTTATTTTTGTGTATATATCTCTGTAGGGGTTTGTGCATATGGGGTTTGTGCATATGAGTTCATGTGCTCTGAGGGCCAGAGGAGGGCACCAGAGCCTCTAGAAATGTTCTACACATGGTTGTGAGCTCCTGATATGGGCATTAGGAAGTGAACTCAGGTCCTCTGAAAGAGCAGCCAGAGCTCTTAACTGATGAACCATCTTTACAGCTATAAACAAATCCCTATTTTATTCAGTTACAAAATCTTGCAACATCATTCTTTTGATTTTATGTAATATTTAGAAATATTACATCAGATAAACTTTGATAGCTACTGCAGCTCATCAAAGAAGCCCCTCTTTACATCAAATGGAGATCATCATAGGAAACTGGACACAATACAGAGATCAATGGACCATAGGGAGATAAGCATCAATAGATGCATCCACACTACAGCTCCTGCACTTACAGCTTAGGGAACATAGAGAAGATGAGGGAGGTGGAAAGACTGTAAGAGGAAGTTTGCTGTGAAACAGTCTTTCTTAGAAATAGATGCATAAATAAGACCAGAATAGTGGCAATATAAATGGACTTGTGAATGGAAGGAGATAATTTCGCATGGTTCCACTCCTAGGCAAAGAACTGCAGGCAACTAATGAATTTTGGAGGAGGGAGAATTAGCCTTTCTCAAGGATGAACCCTCTTATTGGTTGTCAAATGCAGAGTGGTCCTCCTTGAAACCATATATACACAAACAACAAAAATGGGCTCAGAAGATTGTGTGTATGTGTGTATATATACACACATATGTATGTGTACATACATAAAACATATGTATATATTTATGCAACAATAGTAATAAAAAGGGGTTATCAGATTGAGAGATTGGGCATGGGAGAGGTTTGAACCATGAGCTTGAGGGAGGAAATGGCAGGAGGAAGAGTGATGCAATTCTTTTCAATTAAAAATAGTTTAACATTAAATAAAAGCATGCAACATGGTTATACAGCAAAAACCAAAAACAAGAACAGTAAGTGATCTGAGGAGGTGTTAATAGTCTCTTCTATACTATAGACAACAAAAGACAAATAAAGCCATTGCTATCAAAATGCTCAATTCTGACCGTGATAAAATCACAATGAGAACAGGATCCATCACTCAGCCCTACTCTCTGTTGCTGGTCCAGCCTTATGGCTGTTCCTTCAGGGCTTCCTGTGAGCCATGAAGATAATGATAAATCAGACAGACCACCCCACAGACTACAACACCTCACACCCCACAGCCTCTCAGTTTAGGCAGAGTTGTAAAGACCAATGCGGGTAACGTGTGACTATTACTTTATGGGACTTTTGGAAAGATTATAATGTAGGGTTAAGAGTTTGACTCAGGCCACCTATGAGTGGAGAGAGATGTGTGGGGCAGAGTTAAATAAGTCTGCCCAGCTCAGCCCAACCAAGGCCAGTCACACTCAGCCAACAGTGTAAGCAGGCAACAGCACACTTCACAACATCAGCAGAGCTAACAACCCCAACACGTGAGTAGCCAATGCTTACACTTCCATGTCACTGTGATTTTGTGGTTGTCTTTTTGGTAGTTTTTAATGACAGATGATGAATAAAGATGTACCAACATTCATCTATAAAGATGTTACAGTCCTAAAAGCAGTATCAGATGCCTGTTTCCCACTCATTTATCTCTTCAGATCTTTCTTAAATAGAGCTGGGAAAACAATCAATGGTTATCACCCTGTGCAAAGATTCTCACCAAATGTGAAAAAGAGCCATATTGCCCATTCCAGGTCCCATATCCTCACCTTATTGGGTAGAGCAACATCAATTATATCCTGAAGTTTCTTCTGGACATCAGGGTGAGTGGCAAGCAAATACATGGCAAAGGAAAGAGCGCTGCTAGTGGTCTCATAGCCAGCAAAAATAAAGAAAACAGACTGAGCCACAATCTCCAGATCAGATAAACCTGGAGGGAAAGGGAATACATTTTACTTCATTTATTTTTACATTGATTGATTGATTGATGTGCGTGTGCAGCAGGCCAAAATATGTGTTTAGAAGTTAGAGGAGAACTTACAAGAGTGAATTCTCTTTTTGTACCATTTGTGTCTTGGGGTTTGAACTCAGGTCTTTGGGTTGGCAGAAAGTGCCTTTACCTGCCGAGTAATCTCATGAATCCAGGACATACATTTTAGGTGAAGGAAGTGAATATAAATCATGGTTTAGATGAGGAGCAACCCAAAGAAAAATTACAAATCTCTACAAAGAACACGAAAAACCATTCAGGTCTATTTTTCATTCCCTGACAAGGGGATAAAATGGAAAAGTCATTTTAACACAGCTTTCCTAAGGTCTATGTTCCTCTTGTTTATCTGCTCCTCATCCCAACACCCTTAACAGCACCATACTTTTGCAATCTATAGAAAAACATGTCTACTTAGTATGGCAGTGTCTTTAGCACACCTCTGGATGACTGGGCATGATTATAGAAAACATTTACATGTTTTCTTCAATTTATTTCCTCTCTTTGCAAGAATAAAAAAAATTCTAGTACTCCTTTACAGACATAGAAGTATGGCACATTTAAACTTTAATTCTGATTAATTAAAAAATTATTATGTGTGCATGAATGAATGGTACATGAGGTGTGCTTGTGTTTGTGAGTGTGTAAGTGAGAGTACATTAGTAGTGTGTGTATGACTGTATGTGAGTGTGTATGAGTGGTGTGTGTGTGTGTGTGTGTGAGTGTATGTGAGTGTGGCACGTGTGCATGTATATGAGTGTGGTTTGTGTATGTGGTATATTCATATAAGTAATTGATGGTGTGGGGGCAAGAGCAGGATGTCTCACAGACATCAGAAGAACTGACTATCTAGACACTTGACTAGTCAATGTTCACACTCCCATGCCACTGTGATTTTTATGGGTGTCTTCTTTTGTCACTTTCCATGTTATTTCCTTGCAATAGGGTCTTTTACTGACATGGAAGCTTTTCCTGTCAGCTGTACTGGCTAGACAGAGAACTTAAAGGTTCCCCCTGTCTCTTCCTTCAAATGCATGGGGAAACATGTCCAACCATACCTGGTTTTTATGTGGTTGCTGGGGATTAAAATTCAAGTTCTTGTGCCTGTGTAGCAAGTGTTCTTAACTATGGAGCCATCTAGCCAGCTCCAAGAAATCTATTTTTATAAATAAAATAGGGAATAGCATTTTTCCTTTGGAAAAATGAAATTATTTTTGGTAAAATATAGCTTGAAACACTTTGAATGAGCATTCAATACAAAGGCTTGCGTGTATGGAAAATTAATAGACCCGTGAACTAAATACACTTTAGATAATCCAAGTCAATGGTATTAAACATACTCAAAGTGTAGTCAGTGGACTCACAACAGTTAATGAAAGTGAAATACCAACTCTCAAAGCAAGCTTACATTTCTCAAATCAAAATAACAACTTTTATGCAGTGTGATGTTTTCATGAACAATCTTACTTGATAATCTAGAATTACTAGTCTTCCCAAATGGTTGATAACAGAAGTTATGCTAATTAAGAAGCTACAGGGTTGGTGACTGACTTTATTCTAATCAATGAACTAATGTAGCTGAAAAAATAATGCCAGATGAAGGAACATTGAGCATGGAACACACAAAACACATGTCCATAGAATAAAGTGAGCAATGCTTATTCAATCATGGCTGAATATCATCTGCTTCGTATTTTCCCCCCTCCTGGCTCTGCTCTATGCTTCAGCTCAGAACCACACAGCTCCTGAAAACAGTAGTTCTCCCTCTTGCTTAGTCCCAAGGCTTTCCCCACCTGTTCCTTATTAACTACACAGGAAATCAAAGCTTGGCTATAAATCAAGGTTTCCAATGACCATCACCACTGTGGGGCTGTTCCTCTTGCTGATGTTTAGATACAAGTCTTCAGGTAGAACTTTTGACTCAGTGGGTCAAGACGAGAACCAGATGGTATTTGTTCTGTGGTATGAGATCCAGAGACCACTGATGACCTCCGATTCTAAATTGCATGTGCATGGCTGCCCTTCAGGCTTTGAACACAGTAATAATCCTGTGCTTTTAGAAAGTTCCTTGGCTGAATATATAATATCCACAAACATGTTATTCTGTAATTTGCAGACATATTCATCTGCTGGGTAACCCCTTGCCTATTTCCAGAACAAATATCTGTCTTTGTGGTTCCACATCAGTAGATACCATCTTTGCTTACTGTGATGAGACTCTTTGTCTTTGGAATTCTGGGAGTTGATCATCAGCTGAAGAAAATCCAATCTTTGCTGAAAGAAAATAGTTTTGGAAGTTGCAAAGTCAGTTGTGTGATCAGAGAGGGTCACAAATGCAGAACTAGCTATGCTTCTGAAAAAAATATTTAGTTAAGACCAGAAATCACACTAGAGTGCCAGATCTAGTGGTAAACACATATGTCCACATATCAGCTTTGGAGAGCAGAATGCTTTATTGAGTGAACTCTGGCCATTTGTCCAGCAGCTTTGGTCTTTGCTATCCTTGACCCTTTAGGTCCTCAACAGTCCTGATAGTCTCCTTCCATTCACATGTGTGCTCACACAGAAAGAAGTTCTGGACTTCAGTCTACATCCTTCTATCTGAACACTGAACCATTTCTGTGTAGAGGAAACTTGTGCCATTTCCAAATTTCATCAGTAATTTTGGGGTGAGCATCTTGAAATGTTCCAACAAGAAGTATCTGGGGGTTTATCCAGTCTTTCCCCTTACTCTGGAACCCAGGCTGTATGTTACAAAGCCTGGGTAACGGGATAAGCCTGGTGCCCACTTCAAGACAGAAGAAGCTCAAATTTAGTTGAGACCAGCCAGGCAGGTTGACACATACTTGTATTCCTAGCTTTTGGGTCAAGATGACTGAGAAGAGGCAAAACTGCATAGTCATACCATGTCTCCAAAAATTAAAGCTAAAAATAAAGCAGACTGAATGGCACCAGATAACTTAAATTGGATTTTCTGGGGGAAAATTTATAAAATAATAGGTTTGGAACTGAAGTTTTACCAATGGGTGAATTAAAGTTTCTGGAAAGTAATATTTAAGTAGAAAAGTTTTTATTTTTAGGAAAGGACATGGTAACTTTGGTCTCACATTTAAAAAAAATTATTCTTATTTCTGTTTTTATGTGTGTCTCTGTGTGGGTGTATGCATGTGTGAATGAAGGTGCCCATGAATGCCAGAAGTGAGGACTGGAGTCCATGAAGCTAATGTACAAGATGAAATGAACCCCAAGCCTCACCAAAATGTGGGCACTGCAAACTAAATTCTGGTCCTCGGCAACGAGCCAATTACTAACTGCTGAGTCATTTCTTCAGCCGTCTCATCTCATTAATTTAAAAAATTATGTTAAGTCATACTTAAAAAATAAAAGTATACATATCAATAGGCACAATGGGGTTTGATACATGCATACATATATGTTTACATACTAACATATAATGTATGCTGTTCAAATTAGGTTAAACATATTTTTCAGATGTTTATTCTTTATTCATGATAGAACATTCAAATCCATTCCTCTAATGGTCTTTGGAATTTTTAAGATAGCTCCAATAAACATGGGAGTACATCTGTCTCCTACACAAGCTTATGTCATTATATGACCAGCAGGAAGGTGACTGGAACATATGTGAGTTCTAATTTTAGATGTTTGCTCATCTTTCCCTCCTGGTGTGAACTAAGATCACAGAAGACCTTAATCCTTGAAGAAATGGGCCATTAATAATGGCTGATACACTGGGATCTCCTGATCCAACACCAAAGTGACAAACTCTGTTCCCAACATGTAGCTCTATAGTAGTGTTGAGTTGGATACCCAGGGCACCTTGGACCATTGTTCAAGGACGATGTATTTGCCAACTATGCATATGATCCTGAGTTTTATCCTCAGCACCAAGGAAATTACAAACTTTAATTTTTTTGAGTTATATCCATAAAGTTTTCCATAATCCCCTTAACTAATTTACAACCTCACAAATGCAAGAAACTTTTTCTGGAATGTTAATTTCTCATCTCAAAAATATTAATTTAATGGTATATCAGTCATGATATGTAGTATTTGATTCTAAATACTTTTTTCTTGACTTATTTTAAATATCTATTCCCAATGCTTTATTTTTTCAAAATATAAAAATTCCTCTGTTATTAACCTAGTCTAATTTTTAAAATTATGTGGAACATATGTGTACAAACAAATGCCTTAACATTTTATCAATAAATGAGTAGCCTCGTGTGACCAGTTATTACCTTTTCTTTATCTCGCATGCGATTCTCTTTCATTTGTTCTACAGAAGTTTTAAAAAAGCTTATGACATCATTTGGAAACACGGTCATTTTGAGTGCATCGTATACTGGGATAAGGAATGGAAAGAGTACTAGAGGGGAGAGAAAAGAGAAACCATGGTGAAAATACAAAGTCTACCAGGAACGATTACGTTTATTCTGACACTCAGAACATCAAAAGTTATTAGGACCTCAGCCAAGCCTTCCCCTTTTCTCAGGTTCCAGACCACTGCTGGGAAAGGACACTGACATAGAGGTGATATCAATGGTGCCTGCTGCATGGTTTCAGGGTTAAATTCCTTGACCTTTCACCCTTGACATGTTGGATTAAGGTCTTGTTGGATAGATCAGGCTTCAGTCCAGTGCTCAAGAAAGAGCTTTCAAGACTGGAGAGATGGCTCAGTGGGTAAAGTGCTTGCTTTGCAAATGTGAGGATGTATGTTTACTTCCCAGAACCCATGCTAAAAGCCAAGTGCAATGGCTCAGCAATGGCAGCAACAGAGGTGGAGACAATGAATTCCTGGAAGCTAAATAGCCAGTTATCCTAGCCTACTTGGTGAAGTTCCAAGCCAGTGAGTACCTGTCTCCGACAAGGTGGAAAGAATGAGCAATGACATACAAGTTTTTTTTATGACCTACCTGTATGTAAGAGTGTGGATGTGGTGTGTACATGTAGACACAGAGAGACAGGCAGGTAGGCAGATAAAGGCAGACAGACATAGACACACACAGAGAATGTGTTTTAAGGTTAGAAATATCATAGTCTGCATTCTTCACCTATCAGGGAATGAAATCAGGAATCGACAATATAAGAAAAGTCGGGAAAGTATTATATAAATTGATCGTCACCACACTCTTCAAGAAGTATGGGGCAATTCCAAATTGTGTTGAAATGAATAGAGAAAAAAGGCATGGTATAAACAACTTTAGGGGCTTGTGAGATGACTCAGCAGGCAAAATCCTTTACCATGGAACCTGACTAAGTTGTTCCTTGGAATCCATGGTAAACGGAGATACCTGAGTCCTACATCTTGCCCACAAATGTTCACAATGCACCTCCACTTATACAGGCACACAAATAATAACAACATCAACACTAATAATGTTACTACCAATAAAGAAATCCCTTATGAAGATGGAGAGAAAACAGCATCCAAAAGAAAATTTGAGTGTTGAAAAAAACCTGATCTTAAATGGCAACACTTTATGAAGAGTACCATTAAGAGAGAACAAACACACTTTGGGCAGAGTAGGAGTGGATGTTAAGACCAAAGTGGGAACTAATAAAATTTTAAAAAAGACATAGAGGAATATGCATAAACAGCATAAACAAAAATTGCTTCTTCAAAAGTTTCCTTAGAAATAGTTAACTGCTAGCTGGAATTGTTCTAGAAATAGAGTGATCACTCAGATTACTAGTGTGCATATTGAATGTTTTAGAGGAATTAAAACCACAAGGGCATATTAGGTCATTCTATTAGTAATTGGAAGATTATAAGAATTGCTTCAATTACATAGTTAAGCTAGGATGTACAAATTCCTAGAAATACACAAACTATAGAAATTTACTAAAAATAGTTGCATAACATGTATAACAGACCTGTGACATATGAGAAAGAATTAATAATTGAAGGCCCTTCACAGGGAAAGCCTAAGACCAGAAGATTTCAGTGGTGAATTCTTCCAATTTACAGAAGATTCAATGACAGTTTCCCCCAAACACTTCCAAGGTACAGAGGAGAAGTGAAACATCTTCAAAATTCTCTATAGGGTCACAGTGCCCTTAATCCTATGATCAAATTGACATCAAATTAACATCACTTGTAAATATGGCTGAAAAATGCCCACAGAAGTAATCAGATGCCAAACCAAGTGACTATTATATTATGACTCAAAAAGATTTCTATTACTGTAACTAAGTAGAATTCACCCCAATATTACACAGCAGATAGTCCACTGTGTAACAGAGCCATGCCAGCACAAATGAAAATGACTAAAACAGGTTCATAGGTGCAAAACAGTTTTTATAAAAACCAATATTTAAAGGTGTTTAAAGAAATTTCCAGAATTATTATATGATTACAGTTTATTTACCTATCTATCTATCTATCTATCTATCTATCTATCTATCTATCTATCTCCAGACAGCATTTCTCTGTGTAGCCTTGGCTGCCCTGGCACTCACTTTGTAGACCAGGCTGCCTTCGAACTAACAGTGATCCACCTGTGTCTGCCCCTTAAGTGCTAGGATTAAAGGTTTGCACCACCAGTGCCCAAAACACTCGGCATAATTTATCATTATTGTTATTGTTATTAATTATTTTTAATTACATGTAAGTGTGTGTGTCTTGCATATGGGTTTGTGTATCTGAGTGAAGGAGCTCTTGCATGAATTACAGATGATTGTGATTTCCCTGACATGAATGCTGGGGACTATCTTGGGTGCTCTGGAAGAGCAGCAAATGCTCTTAACCTCTGAACCATCTCTCCAGTCTAAGTACATATATTACATTAAACATTAATATAAAACTCACTACTTCCATTTGAGTATATGTCCAAAAGAAATGAAAATTATTGTTCAAACTTGAATAAGACTATTCAGAGCAACACCATTAATAATAGCCATAAGTTCAAAAAATTCCAAATGTCCATCAATAACAAATTCAGCCACGAAAAGAAAGGACATTCTGAAACATCCTTCAAGATACAGGAACTTTTGAAAACATATAGAAAACCAGAAACAAAAGATGGTAAATTATACAGTTCCATTTACAAGAAGTGTTGCTTACACCAGAGGAAGGCAGGGAGCCAATGGCTAAACATGCAGTGTTTCTGAGTTGCCAAAAATATTCCATAGCTGACCATAGTGATGACTGTGAATATCTTTAAATCAGCCTACTTAAGTGGGCCATGTACAATGCATGTGAGATAAAGTTCACAAAACCAGTGGGAGAGAGAGAGGAGGAACAGGGGAATGAAAATGACTGAAATCCATCATAAAATATATGAAACCATCAAACAATAAACATGGAAGAAAATAGAAATAATGAAATGGTAGTTTACGTACTCACTGAGAGGAAGAATGGATCCAAGAAATTAAATTTTAAGAGCTTTTTCACTTTCTGTACAAAGGGATTTTGTGGGTTGTTGAGGGAATCAACGTTTACTCCGAATGATGTGCCAGTGATCACATCCATGCTGTAGGCCCCGAAGATGCTGAGTCGAGAGACACATGGAAATTAACATCTAAGCCTCCTCTTATTCCTTCTAACATACATAATGGATCACATGGGAGTAAATTCACAAGCCAAGGCATGGCAGACGTTGCCAGGACCCCTTGTGTGATGAATCTAGGCCTCCATCATGCTCTCTGGGGGTAGTTGATCAGAAGACAGTGTTAACACTATTTTTGCGATGTGGATGTGGTGAGGGTTAGTTTTAGTTGCCAACATGACACCATCTAGATTTATCTGGAAAGAGATTCGCAGTATGAAGTTGTCTGCCTCAAGTTGGCATTTGGGGATGTCTGTGAGGGATTGCTTTGACTGCACTAATGAATGTGGAAAGAGACAGTCCCCTTTGGGCAGTACGGTTCCCTGGGCTTGAGTCCCTGACTGCATAAGGGTAGAAAAGGTTAACTGAGAACAAATGTGAATGTATTTCTCCCTGTTCTTCACAGGGGATGTGACTAGGGGCTTCAAGTTCCTGCCTTGACTTCCCTGTAACAACATTGACTGGAACATGGAACTGTGAGATTTTATGAACTTTTCCCCCTCTAACTTACCTTCTTTTCAGGGAATTTTACCACAGAAGTAGACATGAGCTTAGAATAGACATCAGGAAACATGGAGTCATAGGAATGGAGAGATCTAGAATCATACAAACTGCACCAGTGTTGGTGAAGTGTGGGTGATAATGAATGTGGAGGCACAAAGTCCTATTAGGACAATGCCCAGAGGACTAAGAAAGAGAACACTGGATCAGGAATTTGTGCATCACTGGTATCTGTGCCCAGAGCCAATTCATCTTTAGTACAACACATAACAACTGTTATTAATTCCCTAGAGCACGGCCCATGCTCTAGGTACTGACAGATTAGCCTTTCCAGTACTGGGGAGCTGACAGTACTCCGAGGGCAGAAGTGTTGCTGTATGTTGTGAAAATCAGCAACAGGGCAGGGCACCATGCCCTCTTTCAAGGAAGAAGGGGGAGGAAGGAGGGGTGGGGGGTAGTGGGAGGGGACCGGGAGAAGGGGAAGAAAGGAAAAAAATTTTTTTAATATTTAATTATGTTCTTGAATGGAAAAAATAAAACAAAACAATGTATGGAAAAAAAATCAGCAATATTCCTGGTAAAACAGGAAAATTCTCTTAATAGACACCAGAGAAAACCTCCACTTATGTGCCCATGTGTTCCTCATTCACCAGGAGGGTTATATGTTTTATCTGTGTTTCTTGAATAACTCAAAAGGCCTTAGTTTACTCAAGGAAATGATCTGATGGCAATGCTTACATCCTTACTGGGACTTCACTCTTTGGAAATGGGTTAAAAGAGAAATAGTGGGTTGGTTACATTTTCATTTACTGACTCTGGGTGAAACGCACATGTGCACCTGCTCCTGTGCAGTGTCTGTGTCTGTGTGTGTGTGCATATATGTGAGCACACTTGTACCATGGCATACATTCAGAGAGCAACTTGTGGGAGTCAGTTCTCTCTTTCCTCTGTGTGGGTCCTGGGGAATCAAATTCAGGTCCTCCGTCTTGGTGGCAAGCTCCTTTACCCACTGAGCCATCTCGCTGATCCTAGGGAGTATTTACTGCTTCACTGATATTCTTCATAAGTCCAGGATGAGATATAAATTGATCAAAGTTCTACATTTAACTTTCCTGATGCACACACTGTGTTCTAATAGGAATTAAATGCTTTCTCTGCTGTCTATTTTCCATGGAGTCTACATTAGCAGAAGTGTTTTAAATGATCATCTTTCTTTCTAAACTATCTATTTCATTTTCTACAATTTCCAAATTAGCACTTGATAGAGAGATTAATCAAGGCTTCCATAAAAATAAGTGGCATCCTTTCATTTATGGCCACCCTACCTTCTCCTGGGAGATGCCCTTTTTCTCCGATGGCCTATTACAGTCATAAGGCTGTTACAAGGAAGATTCCATTTTCCACTGGTCTTAACCTCAGCAGAAGACTGAGTTGTTGTAATCTGTAACACCAACAACTCACTCCTATTTCCTGAGGTATCTTAACAATGGGAGCTTCAGCACCCTAGATGGCAGTTACAGTGTCTACTAACAACTACTGTGATTTGAATGTGAAATGTCCCCCATAGGTTCATGTGTTTGAACACTTGGATCTGAGCCTATGGTCTGTCTGGGAAAGCTCCCCATGTTAGGAGGTGGAGATTCATTAGAGTAAGTAGGCTGCTACAGCCAGATCTTGAATCTATACACGCTGGCCTTCCTGCCACAATGGACAAGTAACCCCATGGAACTGTAAGCTGAAATGAAGCCTTTCTCTTTCTGGTCACTTTTGTTGCAGTAACAGAAAAGCTTCTAACACAACAACCCAGCCCCCAAGGACTGATGGGGAAAAAGCCATTAACCAATCACATCAAGTTGGGGTGTGGCCACTTGGACCCCAGGTAGAAAATCGAGAGAACACAGGTGTGCTCTCTCTCTCTCTCTCTCTCCATGTGGTGTCCGCTGGACGGATAGGACTTCAGCATGAGTAGTATGAGTTTCCACCCTTTTTATTCATTAAAAATACCCGTTCCTATTAAGCTGGCTTGGTTATTTATTTGGTAGGAGGGTCTTCTGTATTTGTGTTACTTTCATTGGTTAAATAAAGAAAACTACCTTGGCCTTTTGATAGGGCAGCCCTTAGGTGGGTAGAGTAGACAGAATGGAATGCTGTGAGAGAGAAGGCAGTGTGACAGACGCCATGCTTCTCCGGCCCAAGATGAACACTGGTTAGACTCATGCCGGTAAACCACTACTCAAGTGGCAATACACATTAATGGAGATGGGCTAAAATAATATGTGAGAGTTAGCCAATAAGGGGCTGGAGAATACAGTTAAATGAATACAGTTCCATGTAATTATTTCGGGCACCGGGAGTCGGGCGGGACAAAACAAGGGCCCTGCTCCAGGAACCAGGTGCCGGGAACGTGCGCCTCTTGCAACAAAGGACTGCGCTAGTACTTACTCTTTCATGTTGATGGGATCCCCATTCTCTGTTCCATGCCTCACGTTTCTCACCAGCAAATCTGCATACTGGTTAATGATGGGGAACATCTACACACAAAACAAAATCCCATTCAGAGTGAGATGAAGGAGCTCAGTTCCCAGTGGACACAGCTTTCCCAAAGACAAAGCAAGAGGCCCCATTAACACAAAAGGACATGATTGGAAAAGAGCTGTGATCTTCCACTCCACCTGCCCCCAGGATCTGCTCTTCATTTTTCCAGTGAAGAACTTACTACTTCTTTACCTCCTTGAGCTTTCCACTGGTGAAGGTTGGAGACAGCAATGTTCTTAATCTCTTCCATTCTTCATTCTCAGATAAGGTGATTGCTTTTTTCAAAAACCCCACTGGACCCAAAACCTAGAAACCAAAACAAAAGCGGTGTTGCCATATATAAGTTTGAAAAATTCTACAGTTGTAAAAAAATAAAGCAGGTATCATTTATTTAAAAATATTTATGATGTATAGTTGGTTAATGTAACATGTTCAGTGAATATTTGTCTTAAACACTCCCCCCTCTGCCCTGGGAGGGTTGAGGAGTCATCCAGCCAAAACACGTGGCTCAATGACTTTATAATTTAGTCCCTTACTTCTATAGAAGTTCCACATAGCTGTTTCAGAGGAACTAGATAGCAGCAAGCCCTGGCACATTCTTCCAGTCTATACCAAGTAGAAAGGAACTGATGACAACTGGTGGCCTTGTAAAGACAGGCCAGTGATAAACTGCAAATATTCATAGTAGAAGCTTCTTGGTAAAGGGGTAATAAAAGTGACTTGAGAAACAATATCAGTGCTTGAAAGAATTTAGGTATTGTTTGGAAGAAATAATGTAATTATAAGCAAGATATGTTTTCTTGCTGATTTTCTTAGGTATAGATGATTGTACTTCCCTTCCCACCTTATGTTAGACTTGGCACTACCTCCTTGAAAACATGCATTTAGTACAAAGTGGATATTTTTGTCATTCTGTATTTTAAAATGAGCCCGTTCTGTATTTGATGTCTATACATGAAAAAATTTACCTGTTGTATTAAAATTGAATTCAGCATATGATAAATTTAGAGAAAAACCAATGTTTTTAGTGTTTTTCATGTATGTTCATGTGTGCATGTGCAGAGGCAAGAGGAGGACATCGGGTGTCCTGCTCTGTCATGCTGCCTTATTCCTTTGAGACTGGGTCTCTCACAGAACCTGAAGATCACTGTTTCATGTAGGCTATCTGTGAGCTCATGGGATCCATCTGTCTGTTCCCAATGCTGAAGTTATTATACCTGTGGCCATGCTCAACTTTTTTTTTTAAATGTGAGTCCAAACACCTTCGTAAGATATAAGATAAATATTCAGATGAATTTCTAAGGTGAGAGTAGGTAAGACCACATGAAACACACAATCACTTTCACCATCATTCCAAAGAAACGAAATACCATGGGCTAGAGAGATGGCTCAATGGCTAAGAGTACTAAGTGCTCTTTCAGAGGACCAGGATTTAATTTCCAGAAACCTTATAGCGACTAATAATCATCTGTAACTAGTTCCAGGGGTTTTGCTGATCTCATCTAGCTCCCTAGGCACTCAACATAAACATGTTGCATAGACATACATGCAGGCAAAACATCCATACACATATCACAATAAAATAAATAAAAAGAAGATGAAATACTTTAGGTTTGAATTTAACAAAAATAGACAGTATGCTAGAAGCTGAAAAAATGTTGGTGAAAGGAATCAAACAAAATTTGAAGAAATGGAGAAGCATATAATATTTTGAGACCAGATAGCTCTGCCAGGAATATGGCTCATCAATTAAGAGAACTTTTTCTCAAGCATGAAGACCCGAGTTTGAATCCCCAGCACCCACATTAGAAAAAGTTGGGCATGGGTACATGTGCCATAACTACAGTGTTGAGAACAAAGATTGTTGGATCACAAGAGCTCACTGGTAATCCAGCCATGATGAAGCAATGAGCTTCGGGTTCAGTGGGAGACTCTATATCAAGAGAGTAAGGAAGAATGATAGAACCGAACACCTAATTTTCTGTACTTGTCTCTGCACATGTACACATGGACACATGTATGTAGGCAATACACATACAACTCAAAGTTCTAAGAACAGTGATTTTATCCAAATTTATCAAAAGATTTAATTCATTTCTTATAGCATAGGTAAGTGGGTTTTTCATGTCTAGGCATCAATAAGCTTATTCTGAATTTGCATAGAAAGACAATGAAAGAAGAAGAGGTAGAGAGGATTCTGAAAATGAAGAGAAACCAATTGTTTGGCCTCATGTGGAGTCACAATGCAGTTACAACAATCAAGAGTATGTGCTGTTATAGGAGGGACAGACACAGGGCTATGGTACTTCACAGGGAATGAGTAGTTCATCTGCAGACACAGCCCCAAATGATTTTCATTCTTTCTTGGTCGTCAATACAATCATTTCATCATTGGTTTAATGAACTGACTCTCTGTAGTCTAATCTGATATGATTCCACACCAGAATGTGGTCCCCACTGATGTGTGTGTATGTGTGTGTGTGTGTACTTTTTTCTGTATAAGTGCAGGCATATGCATGCCATGAAGTGTGTAGAGATCAGAAGACAACCTTTGGATGTTGGTATTTAATTTTCCACCTTGTTTGAGGCAGGGTCTGCTTTTTCCCAGTGCTTAGACCAGGGCAGCTGGCCTGCAAGCTTTTGGAAATTCTGTCTCTACTTCCATTTCCTCATATATGTCCTGGGAGTACATCTGTGTGTGTTACCATGTCCAGTTTTTGTATGGATTATGAGGAACTGAACACAGGTTGTGTTTTATGAGCTTTTATACATTGATCCATCTTCCCAGACCCCAGATATTTTCCCCCAGGTGCAAAAGTGACTCATTTATGTCAGAAAAACTAGAAAGATGGAAGAAAAAGGGAAAAAAGAATTTTGGCCTTAAATCTGATACTTCATATAAAGCATAACACAAAACAGATCTCAGACTTAGATTAAAATTTAAAACTGTAAAGTTTAGTAAAGGAAAACAAGAAACTAACAAGGAGGCTTATGGGATGCATTTTCAGACATGCTACCACAGCATAATCCACAAAGGAAAAATAGATATATTTGCATCCTTCAAACAAGATTCTTCCCCTCCTTTACAGAAAGACTCCTGTTAAGCAAACAGTAGTAAAGATATGTTGGAAACGAGCTGTTGTGTACTACTGGTTGGAATGTTAATTTATGCAGCCACCATAGAAACCAATATAGAGGAACATCTTCAGCCTAAACATTTAACTACCACACAATCCATTACACTACTGCTGAGTATAAAAGTAAAGAAACTGAACTCAGTGTACCACAGAGATACCTGTGCACCCTTGGTTTTTGGTGGTTCTATTCAGAATAGCCATGGTGTAGAATCAGTTCAGATACTGTTCTAGTTTGATTTCATTTGCTGTGATAAATGAATGCCATCACTTGAAGCAACTTGTAGAGGAAAGGGTTTATTTTAGCTTACAGGTTGTAATCCATCACTGAGAGGAGCCAAGTAAGGAACTCAAGTCAAGAGGTTTAGCAGAAGCCAACAGAGGCATGCTGCTCACTGGCTTGCTCCGAGGCTCATGTTCGGCTACCTTTCTTATATAGTCAAGGTCATTCTGCATAGGGATGGTACCACTTATAATGGACCACACCCCCCTCCATCAGTTAACAATCAGAAAAATGCCTCACAGACACGCTCATGGACATATCAGATAGAGAAAACTCTTCAACTGAAGTTCCCTTTTCTAGCATATGTCAAGTTGACAATCAAGATTAGTTGTCACAGGTGCCCATCAATAGGTGAATGGATAAAGAAATGGACACACACACAAATGGAGTTTGGTTCATTCATAAGGAAGAACAAAATTATATCATTTGAATTAAATTAGATGAAACTGGACACCATCATGTTAAGAGAAATAAGCCAGATTCAGAAACACATGTCACATGCTTCTTCTTATATGCAATAGAAGAAGGATATATTTTGGAAGAAGACCAGAGGGAGAGAGGATGGAGAGGGAAAGGGAGATGTAGGATGGTAATGGAAAGATGTTTATAAAGTACATTATATATGGTAAGAAATGCCATAAGAAAATTCATTATTTTTCAAAATAAATATATGCTAATAAGGAAGAAAATAAACATAGATTCCCATTAAGAAGAAGAGGCATGGCCACATATGCCTGTAACCCCAGCTGTGTGAGGGGAAGAGAAAGAAAAATGTCAGGGGCTTCTGGCTACCAGCTTAACTCCAAGTTCAGTGAGAGACTTCATCTTAAGGGAATGAGAGAGTGAAAGAGCAGGGAACCTGTCACCCTTCTCTGGTTTCCTGTATGTATCAGGCAGGGACATCTACACACGCGTAAATATATTAAACGTCTACTACACACATGCTATACCTCCCACACCCACTCACACATACACATACACAAAGTCACATACAGACCAAAACATTCAACTAATTCATAAATACATGAATAGACGTTGGAATAATTTAAGAAATGGATGCCTACCCGGCGATTTGTGAAGGTAGAATAACATTCCTTTATCAGCACTGATTTGATCATGTCTGGATCCATGATAGCCAAAACAGGCTGTTGGCCTTCATAAAACCTGCATTGGCAAAGCAAAGAGGACTCAACCAACCGGCTTGATTCTGCTTCTGGCATGCTCGGAACCCAGATGCTGACCCAGATGTTGCGTGATCCGCAATCCAAATTGTGCAATACACGATTCTATGAGCTCCTGGTTCAAGTCAGGAATTTGGAGCACATATCACAGGAGTCTCATGAAATGACGTATAATGTAGCTCATGCAGAGAGGGGCAAACGCAAAACAGATCTACAAAGAGGTCAGAACTAGGAATAAAGGGAAACATTTTTAAAGTCTGGGTGATGGACACATGACTATTGAGCTGAATAGCCAGACACTGGACAGAAAAATCAGGTGAGCCATCCCTGGACCATCAAGTCTGAGAGAAAAGTAAAAATATGCAACTTTTATCAGAAGAATTCAGTCTGCAAATGTGGTATCTGGAGACATATGGGATCTCTGGTAAGAAAAGCCTCTGAGGTCCTTATAATCATACCCTCAACTTAAGAGGCTGTGGGCTATGGTTGTCTTCTAGGCACTGAGATACGTGATCATTTCAAGTAAACCATTGGAAGTTTCCAGAACACTTACCCCCATATTTTCCCATATTTTTCATGGCATTGTCTGTCAAACTCCCAAAATCCCTGGGAACAGAAAGAAAATTAAAACACATTGTTATTATTGTTACATTTATTTATTTGGTGTGTGTGTGCGTGTGTGTATGTGTGTGTGTAACAGAGGACCACTTCTTGTAGTCAGTTCTTCTCTTTCACTATGTGGGTTCTAAGGATCAAACTCAAGTAGTCAGGATTGGTGGAAGACACTTTTTTTTTTTAGATTTATTTTATTGGGTATACAGTATTCTGCCTACAAGCATGCCTTCAGGCCAGAAGAGGGCACTGGATTACAGATGGCTGTGAGCCACCATGTGGTTGCTGGGAATTGAACTCAGAACCTTTAGAAGAGCAGACAGTGTGCTTAACCACTGAGCCATCTCTCCAGCCCTGGTGGAAGACACATTTTTCAACTGAGCCGTCTTGTTGCTCCTGACTATTATTTTAAGAAGACTGCTCTTGTCTCTAATTTGGATTATCTATATCTAAATAATTTGAATCTCATTAAATTTGCTAACTATCCATCACAGACAATAAGAGGATTTCCCTTATTCCTAGATGTATAAGTGGGAGGGAGAGAGAACATAGGAGGTATTTGAAATGGAGAACTTGTAATCTTTCAGAGTTTCCCCCCAACATTGGGCATGTATGGCCACTTACTCTTGTCGGTGAATAATAGTGAATACCATGTCTCTCTAAATTGTGTTTGCTTCCTCACATCATCCCTAAATGCTCAAGCTCTCTGAAATATATATATATATATATATATATATATATATATATATATATATATATATATTTTAAGGTGGAAGAGGAAACAGAAGCTAAGTGAAAGCGAAGGAGAGTCCCAGGAACAGGTGTCATTGTGTATCTCCATATTTAGAATCCTTTTCTTTACCTCATAATCTCTCTCTAGAACACCAGAGGAATTAGAAACTGGAACGAATGTGAGACCTCTTTTAATTTAGAGAGTGGATGAGCCCCAGATTTGTTGCTGAGTGAGAAAACAAGCATGGGAAAAATGAGAATACAGGGTCCCTACTGAATGCAGAAAGATGGAGAAATGCCACAACTATGAAGCACTGCAAACTAAGCATTTCTTTGACTTATTATTTCCTGTACTAGTTTATTTTAATTATCAACTCGACAGATCCAACAATTTGGGAAGGGAGTCTCCAAGATCAGATTGGGCTGTGAAGCCAGTGTCTATGGGGGCTTATCTCAATGGTTAATTGATATAAGAGATCCAGCTCACTGTCCCCTGGGAAGGTAGTTCTGGGGTGTATAAGAAAGATACCTAACAGGAGCCTAAGAGAGTCAGGAAACAGTGTTCCTTATGGTTTCTGACTCAGGTTCCTGACCTGACATCTGTCAATGATGAATCACAACCAGGAAGATGAAAGTAAACCTCTCCCTAATTTGCAGTGTTCACAATGCTTTGTTTTAAAGATTTATTTGCATTTTATGTGTTTGGGTGTTTTATCTGCATGTATGCATGTGTACTGTGTACATGCCTTGTGTCTAAGGAGGCAAGAAGAAGATGTCAGATTTCCTGGAATTGGAGTTACAGATGTTAGGTGCCATGTGGGTTCTAGGAACAAAACTCATCTCACCACCTCCTTTGTTCAGAGTGGTTAATCTCAGCAACAGAAAGGAAACTAGAACACTTTTGAAACTGAAAAACAAAATGAAGCAAAACTTTTGCTAAGTTTCAGTTGTGATGTTTTAATCTCTGGAAACAAAAGCGGCCAGTGAGATGGCTCAGTAGGTAAAGGCATCTGCCACCCAAGCTTGTTGACTTCAGTTTGATCCCAGGATCATGAGGTCGAAGAGAATGAAGTCTCACAGGGATTCTCTGACTTTCATGTGTACAGTGTAACCACACACACACACACACACACACACACACACACACACACACACACACACACACACACACCAGACACACACACACACAAAAACACACTCTGAACAAGCAAACAAATGCAAATTTTAGAAAAGATTCCAGAAGCATTACTGTTCCTTGCTAGAATATGTACTGGGAAAAAAAGCAAATTTTCTTTTGAAGATCACAAATCTGAACAAGTCCTCAACATGAGAATAGGTATGAAAGAGGTCTGAGCTGATCAGCTGTGCGAACCAGAGGCTCCAAAGACAATAATAATAAAATCCGAGAATCTTAACCCAAGATTTGGCCTTCCTAATGGAAGGAACTAAGCCAGTTTTCACAACCATGGGTCAAGCAGGGTGCTCAAGCAACACTTACGTTTCGGTATGCAAGAACATTTCCCACGAAAGGCAGTGGTTTGGGTCCAGAAATCCCCAAGTTCTTAAAAGTTCCATGTGTATAGGTTCCGTACCTGTAAAGTGGGAGGTCAAGTTCTTAGGGGTTACTACTGTGTGTTATGCAGGCTTACCAGTTACAGACACAGAAACTGTAACGTTCAGGTTGGAGTGGGGGATAACATACTTGGTAACAAAGAATGACAAAAATGTCAATGTCAACAATTACTTTTTTTTTTTACTTTTCTTTTTTTTCCACATTTAATTTTTTATTATTGCATTATAAATAGTACCATTCAAAATTTCCACCTCCTCCGCTCCTCCCATTTCCCTCCCGCTTCCCCACTCCCCCTCCCCTTTTCCCCTCCAGTCCTAAGAGAGGGCAGGTTACCCTGCCCTGTGGGAAGCCCAAGGCCCTCTTGTCTCCATTCAGGCCTAGGAAGGTG